>CM034151.1:504492656-504680156 GCA_019776745.2 Taxus chinensis
GTTTAGGGTTAGGGTTTAGGGTTTTAGGTTTAGGGTTTAGGTTTTAGGGTTTAGGGTTTTAGGGTTTAAGGTTTAAGGTTTTAGGTTTAGGGTTTAGGGTTTAGGATTTTAGGGTTTTGGGATTTAGGGGTTTTGGGGTTTAGGGTTTAGGGTTTAGGGTTTAGGTTTTATGGTTTAGGGCTTTTTAGGTTTAATAGGAGGTTTAGGGTTTAGGGTTTAGGGATTTAGGGTTTAGGGTTTAGGGTTTAAGGTTTAGGGATTAGGGTTTAGGGTTTAGGGTTTAGGGTTTAGGGTTTAGGTTTTTTTATGGTTTAGGGTTTAGGTTTATGGGGTTTAGGGTTTAGTGTTTAGGGTTTAGGGTTTAGGGTTTAGGGTTTAAAGTTTAGGGTTTAGGGTTTAGGGTTTAAGGTTTAGGTTTTAATGTTTAGGGTTTAGGGTTTAGGGTTTAGGGTTTAGGGTTTAGGTTCAGGGTTAGGGTTTACTCAAGGTTTAGGTTTAGGGTTTAGGGTTTAGGGTTTAAGATTTAGGTTTAGGTTTAGGGTTTAGGGTTTAGGGTTTAGATTTAGGGTTTATGGTTTAGGGATTTTTGGGGGTTTAGGTTTTAGGGTTTAGGGTTTACTGATTAGGGTTTAGGGTTTGGGTTTAAGGTTTAATGTTTAATGTTTAGGGTTTAGGTTTTAGGCTAAGGGTTTATGGTTTAGGGGTTTTAGGGGGTTTAGGGTTTATGGTTTAGGGTTTAGGGTTTAGGATTTATGGTTTATTATTTAGGGTTTAGGGTTTAGGTTTAGGGTTTAGGGTTTATGGTTTAGGGTTTAGGATTTAGGGATTAGGGTTTAGGGTTTAGGGTTTAGGGTTTAATTAGGGTTTAGGGTTTAGGGTTTAGGGTTTAGTATTTAGGGTTTAGGGTTTAGGGTTTAGGGTTTAGGGTTTAGGGTTTAGGGTTTAGGGTTTAGGGTTTAGTGTTTTGGGTTTAGGGTTTAGGGTTTAGGGTTTAGGGTTTATGGGGTTTAGGGTTTAGGGTTAGGGTTTAGGGTTTAGGGTTTAGGGTTTAGTGTTTAAGGTTTAGGGTTTAATTCTAGGGTTTAGGGTTTAGGGTTTAGGGTTTAGTGTTTAGGGTTTAGGGTTTAGGGTTTAGGGTTTAGGGTTTAGGATTTAGGGTTTAGGTTTTAGGGTTTAGGGTTTAGGGTTTAGTGTTTAGGGTTTAGGGTTTAGGGTTTAGGGTTTAGTGTTTAGGGTTTAGGGTTTAGTTTTTAGGGTTTAGGGTTAAGGGTTTAGGGTTTAGGGTTTAGGGTTTAGGGTTTAGGGTTTAGGGTGATAGGGTTTAAGGTTTATAGTTTTAGGGTTTAGGGTTTATGGTTTAGTGCTAAGGATTTAGGTTTAAATTTTATAGGGTTAAGGTTTAGGGTTTAGGGTTTAGGGTTAAGGATTTAGGGTTTAGGGTTTATGGTTTAGGGTATAGAGTTTAGGTTTTAGGGTTTATGGATTAGGTATAGGGTTTATTCTTTAGGGTTTAGGGTTTAGGGTTTAGGTTTAGGGTTTAGGGTTTAGGTCTTAAGGTTTAGGGTTTAAGTTTAGGGTTTAGGGTTTAGGGTTTAGGTTTAGGGTTTAGGGTTTAGGGTTTATGATTTATTGTTTAGGTTTAAATTTTAGGGTTTAGGTTTAGGGTTTAGGGTTTAGCATTTAGGTTTAGGGTTTAGGTTTATGGCTTAAGGTTTAGGTTTTAGATTTAGGTTTAGGTTTAGGGTTTAGGGTTTATTTTTTAGGGTTTATAGTTTAGGTTTAGGGTTTAGGGTTTAGAGTTTAGGGTTTTAGGTTTAGGGTTTCAGGTTTAGGGTTATGGTTTAGGGGGTTTATGGTTTAGGTTTAGGGTTATGGGTGTAGGGTTTAGGGTTTATGGTTTATAGTTTAAGGTTTAGGGTTTAGGGGAAAGGTTTTAGGGCTTAGCGCTTAGGGTTTAGGATTTAGGGTTCAAGGTGTAGGGTTTTTTGTTTAAGGTTTAGGATTTAGGGTTTAGGGTTTGGGGTTTACGACTAAGGGTTTATGGTTTATGACTAAGGGTTTAGTATTTAGGGTTTAGGGTTTATGGTTTTTAGTTTAGGGTTTAGGGTTTAGGGTTTAGGGTTTAGGGTTTAGGGTTTAGGGATTTACGGTTTTAAGGGTTTAGGGTTTAGGGTTTAGGGTTTAGGTTTAGGGTTTAAGGTTTAGGGTTTAGGTTTTAGGTTTAACGGTTTATGGCTTAGGGTTTTGGGTTAGGGTTTAGGGTTTATGGTTTAGTTTTAGGGCTTTAGAGTTTAGGGTTTTTAGGTTTAGAGTTTAGGGTTTATGGTTTAGGGTTTAGGGTTTAGGGGGTTTAGGGTTTAGGGTTATGGGTTTAGGTTTACGGTTTAGGGTTTAGGGCTTAGGGTTTAGGGTTTATGGTTTAGTGTTTAGGGTTTATGGCCTTACTAATTTAAGGTTTAGGGTTTAGGATTTAGGGTTTATGGTTTAGGTTTAGAGTTTTAGGGTTTAGGGTTTAGAGGTTTAGGGTTTAGGAATTAGGGTTTAGGGTTTAGGGTTTAGGGTTTAGGGTTTAGAGTTGAGGGTTTAGGGCTTAGGGTTTAGGCTTTAGGGTTTAGGGTTAGGGTTTAGGGTTTAGGGTTTAGGGTTTAGGGTTTAGGGTTTAGGGTTTAAGATTTAGGGTTTAGGGTTTAGGGATAACAGTTTAGGGTTTAGGGTTTATGGTTTATTGTTTAGGGTTTAGGGTTTAGTGTTTAGGGTTTAGGGCTAGTGGTTTAGTGTTTACAGGTTATGGGTTAGGGTTTAGGGTTTAGGGTTTAGGGTTTAGGGGGGTTTAGGGTTTAGGTTTTATGGTTTAGGGATCAATGTTTAGGTTTCAAGGTTTAGGTATCATGGTTTAGGGCTTAGAGTTTAGGGTTTAGTGTCTTTGATTTAGGGTTTAGGGTTTAGGGTTTAGAGTTTAGGGTTTAGAGATAAGGGTTTAAGGTTTAGAGTTTAGGGGTTTATGGTTTAGGGTTTATGGTTTAGAGTTTAGGGCTTATGGTTTAGGATTTATGGATTAGGGATTAGGGTTTAGGTTATATAGTTTTAGGCTCAAGGTTTAGGTCTTAGGGTTTAGGGTTTAGGGCTCATGGTTTATGTTTTAGGGTTTAGGGATTATGTTTAGGGTTTTAGGATCATCGTTTAGGGTTTAAGGTTTATGGTTTAGGGCACAAGGTTTAGGTTTTTTGATTTGGGGCTAAGCATTTAGGTTTTAGGGTTTAGGGTTTAGGGTTTAGGGTTTAGGGTTTAGGGTTTAGGATTTAGTATATAGGGTTTAGGGTTTAGGATTTACGGTTCAGGGTTTAGGCTTTTGGATTTAGGGCTAAAGGTTTGGGGTTTAGGTTTTAGGATTTATGGTTTTGGGATCAGGGTTTAGTGTTTACGGTTTACAGTTGAGGGTTTAGGGCTAAGGTTTTATGGTTTACAGTTTAGGGTATAGGGCTTACTACTGAGGGTTTATTATTTAGGGATAGGGTTTTAGGGTTTAAAGTTTGGGGTTTGGGGTTTAGGGCTTAGGATTTAGGGTTTAGGGTTTAAGGTTTATGGGGTTTACGGTTTAGGGTTTAGCGGTAGGGGTTTAGGCTTTAGGGTTGAGGGTTTAGTGTTTGTAGTTTAGGGATTAGGGATTAGGGATTAGGGTTTAGGTTTTAAGTTTTAGGTTTTATGGATCATGGTTTAGGGTATAGGGTATAGGGTTTATGGCTTAGGGTTTAGGGTTTAAGGTTAAGTGTTTAGGGTTTAAGGGGTTTATGGTTTATCATTTAGTGTTTAGATTTTAGGGTTAAGTGTTTAGGGTTTTTCGTTTAGGTTTTAGGTTTTAGGGTTTAGGGTTTGGAGTTTTTGGTTTATTGTTTAGGGTTTAGTGTTTAGGGTTTATTGTTTAGGACTCAAGGTTTAGGGCTTAGGATTTAGGGCTCTAATGTTTAGGCTTTAGGGTTTAAGGTTTAGGGTCTAGGGTTTTGGGATTAGGATTAAGGGTTTTAGGTTTAGGGAATTAGGTTTTTGGGATTAGGATTTAGGTTTGAGGGTTTATTGTTTATTATTTAGGGTTTAGTGTTAAGGGTTTAGGATTTAGGTTTTAGGGGGTTTGCGATTTTGGGTTGTTGTATTTGGGGTTTAGGGTTAACAATTTAGGGTTTTGGGTTTAGGTTTTCAAGGGTTTAGGATTTGAGGGTTTATTGTTTATTATTTAGTGTTAAGGATTTGGGATTTAAGTTTAGTGTTAAGGATTTAGGATTTAGGTTTTAGGGGGTTTATGGTTTTGGGTTTTGTGTTTGGAGTTTAGGTTTTAGTGTTTAGGGTTTATGGCTAAGGGTTTAGGGTTTAGGTTTTCAAGGGTTTAGGATTTTGGGTTTAGGGATTGGGGTTTAGGGCTTAGGGTTTAGGGATTACGGTTTAGGGTTGAGGGCTTGTCATCACCAATCCGGCACTATGATAATTCTTCACCGGGAACTCCTCGTGCTATGATTATTTACTAATGCATAGCCTTTAGTTTGGTGGATGTAATCTGGAAACAAAACAAAAACCGAACACAAGAATACCATTGACTATGATAAGACGGAATTATGACAAATCTGAAATATCAAAGTAAATTATAATATTAACATGAAATTGTTACAATCTCACCCATGAGGTACTTCAACAATATTATGGGAGAAACTTTACAATTACACCTCTTGATGGCTTCTTCAACACACCTTTAATTGATGGCTTCCTTTGCACACTTCCTACAATATTTCTCACTACTTCTTTCTATGCTAAATGAGGGGGGTGGCCTCTCTATTTATAGAACTTTTAGGCTTATCCATCTTATCTCTAAGATAGGATAAGAAATCCACTCTGACGAATCATATTCCATACCTTAACTCTTATCTGTACATGTAAGCTTATCTCTTAAGATAAGATAAACCTTATCATTTTACATGGGTTCCACATTTTTAGAATTTTTACAAATAAAATACACAAAATATTTACGACCTCACTCCTTGTCCTTATTACCAATATAATATTTCTAATTCCTAATCATGTAGACCCTACTTCTCTAATTACACAAACTTTGACATTTTAACATTACCGGACCACTTATGACAAATATCTACTTTTTACAACATTCCTATTGTACTTTGACTGTTACCGTACTCCACATTATTGGCGACACCGTACTGATGGTGTCGTTATCTTCTATCAGACGCTACTACTAATTATACTTAACAACATCCTATTCCTAATGCATACATTAATGAAATAGAAATTACAGAGGAAAATTTTAGTGTCGACATCTTCCCCCTTCCTAGCTTCTACTCCGTCCTCGGAGTAGACTATTTTGGTGCTTGGAAAATCTTCAACTTGTCATGGTTGACCCATTTCATAATGGGAGTGCCATCCAATTCCTCCAGTCGGTACGTACCATTTTCATGCACAGCTACTATTTTGTAGGGCCCCATCCATTTTGGAAGAAATTTTCTCTGTCTTCTTTTTTTTGTATCTGGAATCATATACTAGAACCAAGTCATTCACATGAAATGGAGACCACTGGATCTTTTGATCAAAGTATTCCTTCTGCTTCATTTTCTTCTTATGGCTTGTATCCTTTGCTCTTTCTCTCATTTCCTCTAGCAAATGAAGATGTACCAACCTTTCTTTTACTGAATCACTTTCATCCATCCTTTCATTTTTCATAACTCTCACAGTGGGAATATCAAACTCAATAGGAAGAACTGGATCAATGCCATAGGCCAACTGAAATGGGGAGTATCCTGTTGCTGACTTTGATGTTGCCCTATATGCCCATAATGCTACATGAATCCTTTTATCCCATTTATGTACCTGCAAGGATGCATCTGAGGCATCAGTGTACATAATGAATGGCTTGCTCCAATCTGGATTCTTCAAAATAGGTGAAGACACCAGGGCTTCCTTCAGTTGTCCAAAAGCTTCATGCGCCTTATTTCCTGGTTCATAAGTAACATCCTTCTTCAAGAACTGGGTTAGTGGCTGTGCAATCTTTGAGAAATTCTTGATGAACCTTCTATAGTAACCCACATGGCCTAAAAATGATCTCAACTTACTTCTATTCATAGGAAATGGTAAATATTTGATTTTTGAAAATTTATCAGGATCAGTACCAATACCATCTCTAGATACAACATGCCCTAACAAAACGCCTTTAGAACATCCAAAGACGCACTTTGTAGGGTTTAGTGAGGCTTGTGCTTCATCTAACCTTTGAAATGTTGTCTCCATTTGGTGTAGGTGGTCCAACTTGCTCCCATAGATGTAAAAATCATCCGGAAATACTCTGATGAAGGTCCCAATGTAGGGTTCGAACACCCTATTCATCAAACGCTGGAATGTTGCTGGAGCATTACACAACCCAAAAGGCATAACTCTATAAGCAAAAATTCCCAAAGGAGTGGTGAACATGGTCTTCAGCTGATCTTTCTCTGCTATACGAACTTGGTTGTAGCCGCTATATCCATCAGCAAAAATATAGCACTCTTGGCTAGCTACTTCGTCCAAGATCTGATTTGAAAATGGAAGAGGGTAATGATCCTTCTTTGTTGCCTTATTGAGCTTCCTGTAATCAACACAAATGCGTAGCTTCCCATTCTTTTTTATTGAGATCACAATGGGAGAAACCCATTCTGAATTCTCCACAGCAAATATGAATCCTGCATCAAGCAACTTATCTATTTCTACTTTTACAGTCTTGGAAAAATTAGGATTCATTCTATATGACATTTGCTTTATGGGCTTAGCACCATCTACCAGCTCAATACAATGTTCTACCCAACTTACTTGATGGAGTTCCTTGTAATCAAAAGTGAATAGGTGTATGTACCTTCGAAAGAGCTGGAGGTAGGATTCCTTCTCACTCTCCATCACAGTAGCATCACCAATCTTTATTTGTTGGAGATGATCATCAACTTCTTCTTTAGATAATTTTATGGGGTCCTGGGTTGGTGTGACTAGAAGAATATCCATGACTGAAACATCAACCTCACTTTCTTCATCTTCAGTGTCCACTTCACTGGTACTAGAGTAATCAGAGGATGTCCAATCATCAGTTTCATCACTTGAATCCATAGGTTCTGCTTTATGATGTCGAGGGATCACGTTTATCTTCACCCTGTCTCTACCATGTCCAAGTGTCATGAAACCTTCATTCTAGTAGTTTCTTGCATGAACTCTCCTTAGCCATGGTCTTCCCAGCAGCATTGGGTATGCAACAGTACCATTTTTCATCACTTGAAATTCTACCACACATACAACACCCATAACAGATATTGCCGCATTTGAAACTACACCTTCTGGTTTAGTTTTTCCTTTATTTAATGACCTTAACATAAGTGTTGAAGGGTGATCAATTTTTAAACCCAACATATTCATCACAGACTCGGTCATTACATTAACTGCAGCACCTCCATCAACTAAGACATCATGAATTAAAATACCATTACATAATACCTCAGCTTGTGGAGCATAGGGATCTGCCTCTGCCTCCAAAACAAGGACCTCAACCTCCTTCCTTCTTCAAGCATTGAGTCCACCTCGCAACTCCCGCCTCTTCTCAGAAGACATAGCCAAGAGTTGACCATATGTAATATTTGCAGGTCTTTTGGATAGATCTTACAAGATGGAGTATGGTCCTTGCCCCTGTGAAATGAGAAAGTCCTGCACACCCAACTTTCTTCTCCTATGTTTCTTACTAGTTTCTCCTTTCATCTTCTTAGGATCAGTTCCATCTTGATTATCTTTTTCTTTCTTTCTTTTTGTTACAAACACATCTACTTCATTATTTCTACTCTTATCTACTACATCAAGAGAATTCACAGGTGCTTTTCCTTTATCATTATCTCTTGTACCAGATGTAGAAGCTCTATCTGGACAATTATACTTATAATGACCCTTTTTATAACAACCATAACAAACAAATTTAGAAATATTTCTTTTTGGACCTCTATCTCCTCCCTGAGAACTAAATTCCTTTCCTTGAAGAAGATTAATAGTTAACTGACCCATCTTTTTGAGCAGATCTTCATACTCAGTAGATGTACTAGGAGAAAATATTTGTGCTCACCGGGAGTGGTTGTGGATTCTGGACCAAAGGTGCTAGTGTAGGCTCTACTTCAGCAACAATTTCTTTGGGCTCCTCTTCCATGCTTTCTTCTTGCCTTCTTGTAATCTCCTTTGCTTGTTCAATGGTATCTGGTCGGTCATACTTCACTCATTGTCTAATCTCTAGCTTCATCCCAAGAATGAAGTGCTTACAGAGGAGATTATCCACGCCATTCATCAACCCATCTGCTAGTCCTTCCTTCCGGATCTGGGCATCGAGCTTCCTCCTTAGCTCTAGAACACGAGCATGATAATCCCTTATCTTCTCCTTCTCTCCTTGGGCTAGCTTTGTGATCTCAATCATGAGGTCTGCATATGTCTATTGTTCACTAAATTCTTCAAGAAAACTTTCAGTTAATAAACCCATGAATTTTTCATATTATCACCTAGTGTTTCAAACCACCTAAGTGCGGAACCATCTAAAAAGGTAGGAAAAAATTCAGTCCATTGTTCCCTTCTTATAAGGCCATTACAAATACAAGATTGCTTAAACTCTTGAATGAAAGAAGAAGCATCTTCATTAGATTGAGCTGAAAAAATAGGAATCTTTCCCATTTTCAAAAGTAACCACCGTGAAATACCAAACCACAAGTACAATCAACAAGACTTATGTGCACAAATAATTGGAGTCACTATACTAGAAAGTGACTTTACACCTTTCTACGGTAAAATAGAAATGACCACAGTAAACTATGGAAAAACTTGACTTATTGCAGTAAAAACTGACTTTACTGTGGTAAACAATATTCACGGTAAAAAGTGAAGTTGCTGCGGTAAATACTATTCACGGTAAAAAGTGACTTTACTGTGATAAATACTATTCACAGCAAAAATGACTTTATCATGGTAACTACTATTCACGGTAAAAATGACTTTACCATGGTAACTACTATGCATAGTAAAAACAAGGTTACCCTCCAATTGATTTTTGACTAAGTGGGAATATCTCTCCAGAAAATCCACCAACGAGGAATGGTCCTGGTAACGGAACCAAAATGTCATCACCAATCCGGCACTATGATAATTCTTCACTGGGAACTCCTCGTGCTATGATTATTTACTAATGCACAACCTTTAGTTTGGTGGATGTAATCTGGAAACAAAACAACAACCGAACACAAGAATACCATCGACTATGATAAGACGGAATGATGACAAATCTGAAATATCAAAGTAAATTATAATATTAACACGAAATTGTTACAATCTCGCCCATGAGGTATTTCAACAATATTATGGGAGAAACTTTACAATTACACCTCTTGATGGCTTCTTCAACACACCTTTAACTGATGGCTTCCTTTGCACACTTCCTACAATATTTCTCACTACTTCTTTCTATGCTAAATGAGGGGGGTGGCCTCTCTATTTATAGAATTTCCAGGCTTATCCATCTTATCTCTAAGATAGGATAAGAAATCCACTCTGACGAATCATATTCCATACCTTAACTCTTATCTGTACATGTAAGCTTATCTCTTAAGATAAGATAAACCTTATCATTTTACATGGGTTCCACATTTTTAGAATTTTTACAAATAAAATACACAAAATATTTATGACCTCACTCCTTGTCCTTATTACCAATATAATATTTCTAATTCCTAATCATGTAGACCCTACTTCTCTAATTACACAAACTTTGACATTTTAACATTACCGGACCACTTACGACAAATATTTACTTTTTACAACATTCATATTGTACTTTGACTGTTACCGTACTCCACATTATTGGCGACACCGTACTGATGGTGCCGTTATCTTCTATCAGACGCTACTACTAATTATACTTAACAACATCCTATTCCTAATACATACATTAATGAAATAGAAATTATGGAGGAAAATTTTAGTGTCGACAGGCTAAGGGTTTAGGGTTTACGGTTTAGGGCTCAGGTTTTATGGTTTAAGGTTTAGAGTTTATGGTTTATGGTTTAGGGTTTAGGTCTAAGGGTTTAGGGTTTAGCTGGCTTATGGTTTAGGCTCAAGGTTTAGGGATTAGGATTTAGGGTTTAGAGTATAGGGTTTAGGGTTGAACACTCAAGGTTTAGGGTTTAGGGTTTATTTTTTTGTCTTCAATATTTATGGATTCGGGTTTAAGGTTTAGTGCTAGGGGTTTAATGTTTAGAGTTTTGAGCTCAAGGTTTAAGGTTTTGGGTTTATGGCTTAGGTTTTAGGACCTTGTGTTTATGGTTTAGGGTTTAGGTTTTAAGGTTTAGGGATCATGGATTATAGTTTAGGGTTTTGGGTTTAGTGTTTAGGGATCAAGGTTTAGAGTTTATGATTTAGGGTTTACGAATTAGGGATTAGTGTTTAGGGTTCAGGGTTTAGGGCTCATTGTTTATGGTTTAGGGTTTAATATTTAGGGTTTAAGGTTTAGGGCTGAGCGTTATAAGTTTAGGGTTTATGTCTAAGGATTTATGATTTAAGATTTTAAGTTTAGGATTTAGGGTTTAGGGTTTAATGGCTTAGGGTTTAGGGTTTAGGGCTTAGTGTTTAGTGCTCAGGGTTTAGGGCTCAAGGTTTAGGGTTTAGTGTTACTGGTTTAGGATTTAGGGTTTAGGGCTCATAGTTTAAGGTTTAGGGTTTAAGGTTTAAGAATCAGAGTTTAGGGTTTAGAGTTTATGGATCACAGTTTAGGGTTTAGAGTTTAGGGTTTTGGGAGAAGGTTAAGGTTATAAGGTTCATGAGGTTTAGATTTAAGGGATTAGGGTTTAAGATTTAGTTTTTATTGTTTAGGGTTAAGGGTTTAAGGTTTAAGGTTTAGGGTTTAGTGCTCATGATTCAAGGTTCAAGGTTCAGGGTTTATAGTTTAGGGTTTAGGTTTTGGGGTTTAATGTTTTATTTTTTATCATTTAGGGTTTAGTGAATAATGTTTAGGGTTTAGGGTTTAGTGCTCATGATTCAGGGTTTATAGTTTAGGGTTTAGGGTTAAGGATTTAGGGTTAGGTCCTTAGGGCTAGGGGTTTAGGACTAAGGGTTTAGGGAAAGGGGTTTAATGCTTAGGGTTTAGGGTTTAACATTTGTTTTTTAGATTTTAGGGTTTATTGTTTAGGGTATAGGGTTTAGGGTTTTGGGCTTAGGGTTTAGGGTTTACGGTTTAGGGATCAGGTATATGGTATATGGTTTAAAGTTTAAACATAAGGGTTTAATGTTTAGGGTTTAGGGGGTTATAGTTTAGGGTTTAGGGTTTAAGGATAAGGGTTTAGGGTTTAAGGATTAGGGTTTAGGGTTTAGGATTTAGGGCTCAAGTATTATGGTTTTCTGTTTAGGGTTTAGGATTTAGGGTTTAGGGCTAAGCATTTAGGGGTTACAGTTTAGGGTTTAGGGCTAGGGGTTTTTGGTTTTTGGTTTAGAGTTTAGGGTTTACGGCTAAGGGTTAGGGATTTAGAAGTTTACTTATTACGGTTTACGGCTTATGGATTGTGGTATAGGGTTTAAGGTTTAGGATTTATGTTTTACGGGTGTGTAAACTTATTCTTTTCCTAGGTTAGATTTGAAAGCAAGAAACTACCACCTACAATAGTTCCCTAACCTAGCTAGAAACAAGAAGAAAGTAACCATCAAGATGAAGAAATGAACAAGGCCCACATTAGCATCATAACTTTGAAATAATGAAACTAAGCATAATGCAAATCAAGAACTCTATTCTTATAATTACCTAATTAAATCAAGTGGACCTATGTAGTCCAATGGAAATCAACAATATTGCTTGCTTTGATCCTTCATGGATGCTTGGGTGTGAAGCCTAGCTCTTCAAGATGGATGATGGAGGGGCTTGAGAATGGGAAAAGACTTTTAGTGTAAGACTTTGTGCTTTCCTTTACTTTCTCAAGGGAATTAGGTATCGGTGTAGAAGTAGGAGGAGGGATATTTATATAGCCCAAAGGATAAAGGATTCAACACATCCTCATGATTGTGGGATAAAGAAAGATGTAGAGTTAGTTATGGATAAGGGGGGGTTAGATGGGGTTGAGTTAGATTTAGAAGGGTTTAGTTTGTCCTCAAGTGGTTCGTGTGGATAAAGGGGGTGTATTAATTAATCAAGGTGATTAATGAAATATATGCACAAGATTTTATAATTTTTAGATGGATATTAGTATGATTTAGACCATTATAAGGGAATTAAACCAATTAAATAGTGATTTATTGATTTAATGAGAAGGGAGGCTAATTAACTAATAATAATTAATTAGAGTAGATAGAAGGTGTTAATTAATGAAGGGTCATTAATTAGGGTACGTGTTTGATAGGTGACTTAATTAATTAGCGTAATGTAATCAATTAATGACAATGGAAGAGAAGATGAGCACTATTGACAATATGTTGTCAATTTACGGGAAAGGAGATAATTAGCACAATTTAAGTATTTAAATTACTTAGGCATAATTATAGGTGTCTACATTTTCCCCTCTTTGGGGTGGTGTAAGTGACGCCACTTAAAAGATAGTAGATAGATGGAATTTTTAAGAGGTAGAAGAAAAATTAGTAGAAGTGAGAGATGCCCCCTCAAGTGTTGATGGGGTGATGAAATAAGACGATCAACGATTGAAAAAGGTGAGAGATAGATAGAAGAATGGGAAGAGGAAAGACGCCCCGATAAGATGGAAGAATATGGGTGAAAGGGAAGTGAAGTAGAAGAAATATGGAGGAAAGAGAAGAGCTTATTCTCTAGCCACTATTTATTGGAACAATTTTGATGTCATCATATTGCCATAGGAACTACATCATCTGTCCTTACGAAAAAGGTAGAATGACATGAAAATCTGTACTACAAATAATTGTCCATTGCTGAAAGTACCAACACCACACAACATACAATAATGTAATGCAATACAAGAAGGAAACAAACTCATGTAATAGGGAAAACAAGTACGAACACACATATCCAACCCAACAATGGTCAAGACAGTTGTACAGATGTTTTGTTATCAGTGCTGAAGAGATCCACAAGTTCATGATTGATGACAAGGGTTAAAAATTATGCCCCAAGCAAAGATACATACAAGGGGAAATGATAATTGACATGGGGTCCATGAAAAGCATTTGTGTGCAACGAAACAAAAGTGCCCCAGAGTATAGATGAAGCAAGTAGCTAGCTTTGTGAATGGTTGTAAATTCGGTGATCCATGAGTCATATTAATCGGGGAAGATGTGAGACAAACCAATGGGATATGGAGAAAATACCATGCATAAGACACAAGTTTCAGCCTTAATAAGCAAGTTACCATTTTTGTAGGGTTTTTTACTTTTTAGGATTTTTGTGAAATGTTGCCTTGTTTTTGGGTTTTTGATATATATAGTGTTTTTATTATTTGTGTTTTTCGAACCGTGGTGAATAGTAGAAGAAATTAGAAGAAGAAAATGAAGGGCCTAGGGGTGAAAAAAAGTTCCCTAGGTGGTAAAAATGAGAAACAAAGGACAAATAATGTCTTTGTTAAGTGGAAAAATTAAGAAAAAATAATTATTTGAAAAATAATTATTGATGAGAGTGGGAAGAAGAATAAAAATTTCAAGGGAGCAATAAAATTTCCCTCGAGAGAAGAAAGGGGTATCGGACAGAAAAAATGCCCCAATACGGTGAAAAAGAAGAGAAAAATAATTATTTCATGGCGAACAGAGGAGAAAATGGTGATCAAAACGGGCCTCCCAGCTTTCCAAACGTTGAAAAATAGGTTAATATACCCCCCAGGGGGGTTAAAACATCGCGACAAATTCATTGTAACTAATCAATTGTAAAAAAAAATATTGTGAGGTTCTATCAGTTAGGAGAATTATGGTGATCGCACGAGATAGTTTGAGGTGTGCGGATGCAATTCGAGGGTACCAGCAGCACGCAGACAACAATCCCTTCGTGAGTATCAAAAAATTGCTCTTTAATTTTGTCATTAATGCCTAAAATTAGGTCTTTAGGAGTAGAAAAACACGTGGGATAGGGTGCACAGGTGCCATTTTGGGGGCACAGGCATCCTGTTGAGGGCGCATCTACCAAGTCGATGTGCGCATACGCGTAGACAAAAATCATAGACATATAAATGCACACACATGCACACGAGAACATGTGCGTGTATGCACACATGCCAGGAAAGGGGAGCACACACAAAAAATGTGGCGCAGGCATGGAGGAACTGGCGCACACACACAGAAGTGCACGTTCCCTAGTGTAGGCACCAAATTGGTGGTGCACATGCCAAAAATGGTGCGCAAGCATCTGAAGAGGTTGCACATGCCAGATAACACATGCGTGTAAGCGCAGGCACTAGAAACGTGGTGCACAAACCAAAAAGGGCACACATGTGCCCTAGACAGGTAGAAAAAGATAGGAAAGTGTCCAAAAACATGACACTTAGAAGAATTTTTAGGATTTTTGGGTTAACCCTAAAAGATGAGATAGATTTTAAGAGAAAATGTTAGACTAATGATTGGCATGTTATTTTGTAGAGACGACTACCAATGTTACAGATATGGGAGTGTCGCTCCCAGATTATCAAGTTAGAGGGTAGTATGCACCGGCATGACCACCAAGCTATGAAGATATTACTTGAGGTAGTGGGGCTAGGCTGCATGGCTCAGATGCCATCTAGTGTATTAGATCATGGCCTCTTGACTGTGCTAGTCGAGCGATGGCATAGCAAGATTCAGTGTTTCAGACTACCCACTGGAGAGATGAAAATGACCATTGAGGATGTTTGGTGGATTTTGCATGTACCCATGATGGGTACATTGATAAAGTATAGTTCAGATGAAGGGCTAATTAGAGCAGCGTGCCGTGCTCTATTTGGGCTCGACGACATCCCACATGATAGGATGACCATAGGTTTACATGAGTGCATCTCCGACCCGACATTGCATCGGGGACCTCTCTATATCATGGCTCTTATCAGTGTGTTCCTACTCACTGATAAAATAGGGAATTTGTTCCTGAGAGGATTACTGCCATTGGTTCATGGCATTTACAGTGGTGAGAGATATTACTGGGGGCAGTGCATACTAACCCATTTATACTGGGATCTACACCTAATTACATACCACGGTCAGAAGACCTAGGGGCAAACATCATTATTATAGATATGGTCATGGGATCATATTACTATCGGGCGTTCAGTAGACCCTTTCCAAGTTTGAGATCTTGAGGAGCCATCATACATGGCTTGGGTAGCAGCTAACAGAGATGTACGTGGCCATCTTGGAAACCTATTCAGATATAGGGGGAGTTTGACAAGTTGGTAGCAATAGATGTCATTTTGGGTCCATACAGGCACTTCCAGTGGCCAAAGGATGCCACAAAGCTCAGCATGTGCTTGGTGGAGCACTTTCTTATTGGCATCTGCAACTGCATCATGGAGCTATATCGTGTTGACAGGTGCCAGTGGTAGCTTAGTAGAGTATAGCGGGTCCCTCAGCTAGATATATGGCATGCTCACAATAACTTTGGGAGGTAGACCATGGGGCCTTGTATACTAGTGGCCCGAGCTAGGGCTAGTTTCACATAGGTGGTTCCTCAAATATGGGACTTATTATGATAGGTGAGAGACCCCAGGACCACAGTTGATTATGTAGCATGGTATGCGATAGTATTACCCCAGCATCTCACTATTCTAGAGGCATCTTGGGTAGTAGGTATTTTCCCACCCATAGAGGTATGGCATGGGGCACATCATAGGGCCAAAGTAGTGGCACTAGGGCTAGACCCAGAGAATCCATTTGATGGTATCCCTCATGATGGATAGGGTGCCCCACAGGCATAGGGACTGAGGCCATAGGGCCTAGTACAGGCAGTGATGTAGCTACGTAGAGGTGAGATTTTTGAGCAGTGACAGTCTTGCAGAGCACCTCAGGGACCAACCCCTGAGGCCCACACAACCTCTCAGCCAGTGGTGCAGATAGCCATAGTACAGGTACAATTACAACAACTTATAGTCGAGAGAGACATGACCAGAGTGGAGAGAGACGAGGCCTAAGGATGGTACGTGACAGTAGTAGTAGAGTGTGATGATGCCTGAGCCCACATTGTGACTTTATTATCAGGTGGGGATTAGGATTGGGCCTAGGCTAGCCCAGGAGATGATAGAGTTACATTATAGATTTGAGAGACAATAGTATAGGGGGCTCAGATATTGAGCCTCCTTCATTAGTCCTAGTCACAGGTGTGCATGGTCGTGGCACAGAGAGATCACGTGTATGCCTGTTCATAGGAATTATTAGCACAGAGGAACCACGCCCATGCTGAGCTACAGGCGATGACCATAGAGAGGGATTGAGAGGCTGCTACTACTAGACAAGCTGAGGTAGACCTAGGCTGAGTTACAAGTGAGAGAGATACTACTATTATCCAAAATGTGCCCCTGCTCATTTTTGTGGCTAACTCCTTGTGTTCCTACCTCTCTTGTGCCTCAGTCTTCATTTTTTATTTTCAAGCACTCAAATCTTTCTAGAGATGGCACCATCAGATAGAGCTCTGTCTCAACTTTCTAGAAAGGTAAAGTTTTCCTCCTAACTCCTCGTATTTTTCAAGTTATGGCTCATTGGAGTTTTTGTGGGAAATTTTCCCATTAGAGGCCCGTAACCAATAGGAAGCTGCCACGTGGTAAGGGAGTTCGGAGCTCGGAGGTGAACTTGGAAAATTTTCCAAGTTTGGGTCGAAGGTTCAAATGGAAAATTTTGCCCACGGGGCCCATGGACCAATCACAGTGTGACACGTGTCACAAGGTGAGGCATAGTGAAAAAATTGGCTAAGTGTTTCAGTAGGAAAATTTTTGAATTTTGGCCCGCGGCCAATAGGAACTCGCCACGTGGCCAAGGAGGGTCGCGGGCGTTGGGGTTAAAATTGAAATTTTTGATAAGTTTTGGTAAAAGTTTCAAATGCAACATTTGTCCCACGTAGCCCGCGCCAAACGAAAATGGGCCACGTGTCCAATGGAGCCTGAACCGGCAGAGGAGAAAATGAAAAATGCTAAGGGTTTTGCCAAGTTTTCAAAGGCAAATTTTGGAAGGATTTTCCCACAGCCAATAGGGGCATGACAGGTGGCATAAGTGGCGGGGAGCTCATGGCACGGGGGGAGAAAGGAAAAAAGTTGCTAAGTGGTCGATAAAAGTTTTAAAGGGGAAAATGGAACAGAGGGCCCGAGCCAATAGACACAGAACACGTGTCCTAAGGGGAAGGGGAGTACGGAGCTCGGGGAGGAATTAGGGAAATTTGGCAAAAATTTTGGTCAAAAATTCAAAGGCAAAGGATGAGCCCGCACCCCTGTCGACCAACCAAATCATACCAGGTGTCCACAAGTGGCGGGGCGCGGGGGAAAATCAGGAAATTTTCCCAAGGTATAAAAAGGTAAAATTTTCAAAGGAAAACCCATGGAGGAAGAAGGAGAGAGAATTCTAGTGGAGAATCAGAAGCTAACATGTGGCATCTAACCAGCGGAGAGTGGGATATTTTTGAAAAATTTTCCAAAGACAAAAAAAAAGGTAAAATTCGAAATTTTTTCCCGTCGATCCGTTTTTGGCCCGTTTTTGCCCTAAATCTTCAAACGAGCATAACTTTCGATCCAGAGCTCAAATTTGCATGTCATTTATATCAACGGAAATATAATGAAATTCTCTACATGATTCCATGGTCAATTTTAAATTTGGTTTATTTTGGAGAGAGAAAATTCAAAAATTCTTTTGGTACGTGTCCATGGCCAGAAATGACATTTCAACAACCAAATTTAATACAAAATGGGTCGCATTCTTCTCTAGTATGGTCAAAAATTTCAGAGCATGGGTTTGTAAGGACCTCCATGCTATTTTAATGTAGTTTCATTCAATGAGGGATGGCTCCCATGCATTTTTCACATTTTCTCTCTCCTGGGCCTGACCCATGTACTGTAAAAGCCAGATTTGGCTCATTTCTTCATGGTTGAACACTTTTTGGCATAGAAAACTTCTTCTTTTTCCTCCAGTAAGTGATTGTTGTAAGAATCAGACCTTTTTCAAGTATTGTAGCAGGTTTATACCTCTTTGAGGGTGGAATGCAAGAGATTTTACATGGAAATGACAGTGCAAACTCTGTGAATGCTTTCAGTCCTCTGTTTGTATTGTTTTACTTCATTTTAAGACCCCTAATTGCATCTATCAGCTTGTGTGTGTTTTCCCTTGTTGCATTTCATGAATTTATGTCTATTTACATGGCAAAAAATGTTTCACCACTCCTTTGGTGCATCACCATCATTAGTTAGTTTCATTTTTTGCATTTCTATCCCTGTCCCCTTGCAATTTAGAGTAGGATTAGGATCTGAACCTCTGTAGTTGTGTAAAATATAGATCTAAATCAGAGGAGTTTGAGGAACCAGCCTTTAATCTAGAGATTCCTCTCTCATTTTCACAAGTCCCACACTTAGAGAGAGGTTTCCATGTTGTGCAATCACACTGGTTGCCTAAAACATCAATTCAGAACCTTGATTTGCATCCAGGGGTGCTGTTGATTTACAACAACAGTTTTGGCACGCCCATTGGGTCCTTAGAGGTCTCATTTTTATTGCAGAAAAGTTGATGTGCATCTACTGCAATTTTCTTTCTTGAAAAGATCTATAATTCACATATCTGGCGACTCCAAGGGGAAGAATCAACTAGTTTCAGTAGTGCAGGCCTGAAAACTCATGAGAAGAATCACCACAAGGTCAAGAGTTGGAGAAGAATAAGTGCTCATTGATTACCTATAGTTATCTCCAAGAAGAAGGCAAAGAGGAAGAAGGATTCAAAGGTCTCCATCTCCACCAAACAAAACTCTCTCAACTCCTCCACCTGGTAGGCCTTTCATTCAGTCAACAAGGGTTTTAAGACCAATTAGAATGACACAAAATAACCCCTATGTCAACTTCACAGGCAACAGCCCACTTGCCCTCAATGCACAACATCTAATTCCAATTACAACCTTGAAGAACATTCCCTACTTCACTGGAGAAAATCAGACTACTCCAGGTGATCATGTTAAAGACATTGCCAATCTTTGTGCAATTCATGAAATCAATGAGATGTAAGTGGCTATCAAATTACTGGCATCTTCATTCAAGGGGAAAGCATTGCAATGGTTTAGAAGCCTTGGAGCTGGTTCTATCACAAATTGGAATCAGCTATGTATAGCACTTCATGAGAAATTTGGAGAGAAGGGAGACAACTTGTCTCTTTTGGAGCAGCTGACAACCATCAAGAGAGCTCCCAATGAGCAGCTGACTGATTTCAACTTCAGATTTCAAAAGGCTTGGGAGAGAATTCCAGTGGCAGTTAGACCAACAGTAGAAGGTGATTTTCTCTACTATCTCAAAGCTCTAAATTTTGATATTTCTATGTTGATTCAGTCCATGGGAGGCATAACTATCCCTATGGCTTATAACATTGCCATTAGGGCTGAAAATTGTTTGATCCAAGCTGGCAAACTAGCCCCTAGACCTCCTATGCCATTGTTTCCAAGTTTAGAGAGTCCAAACACCAATCAAGCACCTAATTTGGCTCTTTCTCCCACTCCTAGAAATCTGAGTTCAAATGAAGCTTCTACTTCATCTCCAAGTGCCCCAAATGAGCTTCAATAAGTCATGAAGCAATTACAAAACCTAGGCAATGAGCTAGTCACTCTCAAGAGGCAGCAATCCCAAGGTTTTAGACCTTCTTACTAGCCCCAAGCTCAGCCCAATAGGTAGCCATACCAACCACAAAGACCTCCTAATCCAGCTGCAAATATAAATCAAACAAGGCGTCCTACCAATAGACCATTTCAGCCCTATAATCCAAATGCCATATCTGCCTCTAAGGCATTAGTGCTAACACAAAACAACATTGCTCAGGAGTATGATTGGTGCTTTAATGAAATGAACCTCATAACTAATCCATGTGCTTCAATGGTGCTTTGAATCAAGCATTAATGGTGACAACTACTGGCATGGAGGGTGAGGGCAGTAAAGGAAACAACCAACAATAAGAAACATTCCAATAGCAATCAGCTCTAAATGACACCACGTTGGTAAATTGGCAAGCAGAGAATTTTTGTGGCATGAATCAAAAGGTCTCTCAAGGTGTGGCAGCCAACACAAGGTCAAAAAGAAGGAATTTGGGTGAAGAACAACCATTAGCTCTAACTAATCTCCAACCCTCTATGGCTCCACGAATGGTTGGCAAACAAAATCCAGTTGTAAATGCACAAGGACAGCCAAGAACAGCTCCTAGGCCAACTCAAATACCAGTTGTTGTTGCCCACATGCAAGGAGTGAATGTGCAAACAAAGGGACAACAAATAGATCCTTCATCACCATTCAGTATCATTGATCAGATGAAGAAGACAAATGTTAATATATCAATGTGGGAATCCCTGTCTATCCCAGGCCAAAGAGATTTTCTACAAGCTTCCATGAAGGACTGACCAACTTTGAAACAACAAGTTTAGATGCAAGACAAAGTGCTTACAAATGCTGCCCAGCATGAGGGGAATTATGGAGGACAGAAAGGTAAAATTTTGAGGCCTCTCCCTTCTATGTTTCATTAATCATTGGAAATCAGCTAGTGCACAATTGCATGATAGACTCCGGGGCAAGTAGCTCAGTGATGCCTAAACAAATAGCTGATTAGCTAGGGCTCCAGTATGAAACAATATCCAAAGGGGGTAGTGCATCTAGATGAGACAGCAGTAGCAACAGTTGGAGTGATTAAAAACTTGAGTCTTACCTTACATGCATGTCCAAATGTTGTTGTTTTACAAGATGTATCAGTCATAGACCTTCCACCACTCTTTGCCCTTCGCTTGTCAAGGGACTTCACAGTCATAAGATATTTGTCTGTTGATTGGTCACACATGCTGTTTAGAATGAGGTATGGAACCAAAGCTACAGTCAGGTCTGAACCTATGGCAAACTTCCACATTGAGCCTTACACTCCAAGTCATATTAATGCCAATTGTTCAGCATTTGATCAAGAAGATCACCCAAGCACTGATGAAGCTGACACTAAGGTTGGGAGCATCCCGGATCTAACTCTTGATGAATGGGAAAACAAGGTACATGCTTTTGATCCTTATCAAGAAGTAGAAGAATCTGAGCTAAGGATCTATTGTATACATGAAGAAAATCAGCCTATTCCTAGCATCATCAAGCCAAACCACAAGGATGACAATGAGGTATGGCAGCTATTTTTTGATGGATCAAGGAGTAGAAAAGGTGCAGGAGGTGGAGCTGTGCTTGTTTCACCTCAAGGAGTAAAGTACTATTCAACTTTTAGATTTCAGTTTGCATGCTCTAATAACACTATTGAATATAAAGCCTTGGTGCAAGGGATGCATTGGGCAATCAAGAAGAAAATAAAGAACTTGCAAGTCTTTGGTGACAGTGAATTGATTATAAATCAGGTCAAGGGACAGCATGCTGCCAAGAATGATCTACTCAAGTGCTATTAGAACAGGGTATGGGACCTCATGGAAGATTTTGAGGGTTTTGGCATCAAATCCATTCCTAGGAAAGAGAATCAAGCTGCTGACAGGCTTGCAGCAGTAGGGGCAACCTTTGACATTGTGGAAAGCATTCAAAAAGACAAGGTACAACCAAACATCCACGTGATTGTGGGGACTTCAGTGCCGGATAACAATGTTAGTTGGTAAGTATTTGAGAATGACCAGCAAATCATCCATTTCTTGCAAGAAGAAGCTGAGTTCTCAGCTAAGAATCAAGAAAAAATGGAACAGCAGTATGGTGACTGTACGTACCCAAAATTGTAAGGTACTGTATTGTGGAACAGTGTAATAGGTGCCCCAATGATGATGTAGGTCTCTTCACAAGGTGTTCGGGGTCCAGAAAAGCTCTCTGAATATGCGTTAACATCCCGCATACCCTGCTTAGCCCCCGCATGCTTTGTTTTCCCCTTTTTCCCTCTTTTCTTGCCCCTTTTCTCTTTAGTAACGAAACCGCTGCCCTGAGAAGGGCGGCGGTCCTTTACATGTTTTCCAAAATGTTCTTTTGATGTGAATCACGTGAAATATCAGTGTTTCACCAGCTTTCCTTGCCGACTTAGGCTTGCATTTATGTTTTTGGTCCCCTGGAATAGTGTTTTTCCTTTGTTTATTGTTTAGGAGTTCAGTTTGATTTTGATCTGTGGGTGATTGAATTCCTATAAATGAGTTACTTGTGCAAATGTTGTCAGGCCCTGAAGTTTGCCTCTGAATTTCTCTTTGCTGTAGATTTAATTTTCATTGTTGCTTAGAGTTCTTAGTTCAGTTCTTTGCATGCTTAGTTAGCATTGTCTAGCTGTTGGTAAGCCACATATCCAGCTTGTGCAAACAGTGTTGCTGTTCTATCTAATCCATTAGAAGTAGAATAGCTTAGGAAGCCATTAAAGTTGTAGGTTTTGCTCTTCAAACAGGATAGTTTCAGGTTTTGGATGCATTATGTTGCATGATTCGTAAAATCCCGCTAGGAATTACGTAAGCCAAGCTCTGTACTCTTGCGCTATCCCTCTACTACTCACATTTTCAGTCTGCATTCTGAGCCGTCCTTGTCCCAATATCTATTTCTATCAATGCTGGCATTACACGCTTTTTTGGATCCACGTGAACACAAAAGAACGAGGAGATCATACTGAGGGGACAAGATCACACGCACACCATCAGATTCACCACTGTTATTCGGAATCCAGGTTCTATCTTTCAAAGTTCTAGTTAGAATCATATCAAATAGAGTAGTTAATCACTTTATTTCAGTAAATTCTATTCTCGATATTGCCAGGGAAGCTGTGGGGATTGATAGTTTCTGAGAGACTGTGATTCACTCCTCACTTCTGAGGTAGGATCGAGAATCTTACAAATAGATTAGTTATTTCATTGTATAGAATAGATATACAAACTGCATAGATAAATAGCTACACTCGGCTATTTTGTTTGTTTTAAATTATTAGTTTAGCTGTCAACTCTAAATATTTTAAATAGTTGCTTTCTTAAATTCTTATAAATCATAAAAAAAATACAAAAAAAAGTCATATATGCTTAAATATATTTCGTATACTTAGAGTTCACTTTATTACAGTTTGTTTATATTATTACATTTGTATGACAATTACGGGACCTAGGGAGCCCAGAGAATACATTTTCAAGCCAATCGTGCCTCAGCCCAATCTCATAACAGCAATAACTGATATTGACCAGAATCTTAGAATCCAAGTCTTCCAAACAACATCAGACTTCCAGCAGATAAGATCTCAGTTAGAAGGATTAAACATAGAAGACGACCAAGCACATATGTTTTGGTCAAATCAGCCAAACTACAGACTACCCTAGAAAAACATCTATATCACTGTAGAAGGGTTTGAAAGAGAACAAACATTCGGGTGTGACCCTTTAGTTCCACAACTAGACGAAGGAGACACCATCACAGACATAGATACCGGCCTAAGAATCCAGGTTGCAAGAACGCCTGTGAGGTATTCGGAGAAGATCACACAACTGTTGATTCTAAACATAGAAGCTGAGAAAGCATATGATTATTAGATACTAGGGATCAGGAATTGACTCCACGCATGACCATAGCTGGCCCACGCACACTAGTATTTCAGTCTACTCTACTTCCACCTATTATCATTGAACAATTGTCCTTACTAGATATAGCGGCTAATGAAGCTAGAGAATTCTGGACTAGGCCAGAGAATCATCCATAGAGTCAATTGTTTCCACCATCCACCATATGACCTTATCTGGAGACATACACGAAACTATCCCAGGTCATTTCCCACGTATTCCACAACCCATAGATCGAATCACGCCAGAGCTCGATATTGATTGGAGCCTTGAAGCGGTCATCCTTGCCAATCAATCTATCACACCAGTCTAGGTTAGAAGGGCCTTCTTTGCCTTAGATTCACAAATTCCACTAGTGCGTATCGAAGACATCAAATTGCCTAACTAGTCTGTCTGTATACCACGCATATTCCATCCCCACCGGCTGTCTCGGCACGACCTCGGGAGGTCGGGTACGCGGAAGAGTTACTTGTAGATTCCCACGCTTGCTTGTCACTTTTCCAGCGTACAAAATTGGTGAACCCAATGTGAAACTAACAACTGTTTCACCTTCTCTTTGAGAAGTTTCATCTCATCTCAATCACCTTCGCTCCTTCCTATTATTCTGTGGGTATTCATATACCCCCGAATATGTTGGGATTCAATGAATATGGTAGACCCCTCTTGGGTCTCGAGGCATACTACGCCCAACATAATAGGCAATCATCACCCTCTCTCTCAGTATGGGGCGACAATTATTCAACTAATCAATTGTCAACACAAACCCCAAGACTGAGATATAATTTGTCTTTTCAAACGGGGGAGTTAGATCAACCTCCTCGAACGCAACAAACAGAGCCTTCGGGCTCGAACAATATGACGTTTATCGGGGAATCTGGTTTGTCTCCTTAGATGCTACTTAGACCACAAATTAGTAGACAATCAGACCCATATATGGTCTTAGATGATGAACGGTCAATACATTATCCTAGGAGTGAACAACATTCTCAGGGTATGTACCCACCTATAGGAGGTTTACAAATACAACCTGAGGTCTCTTTTGAAGAAAATACCTCTATACTACATATAGGAAATACTCTCAGAGAAACTTGGCAAGATAATGATCAGTTCATGATAGGATATCACATGCCTATACAACACCAGGGTGTACGAAAAACGCCGCTCAGGCAAAGAACCATGACTTCACCAAATGAAGTCATTTCAACGTTAGTAGAAAAAGTGAGAGGGTTAGAACTTGCTCAAGCAAGTCAAAATTCTCCGTTCATTCAAGCAGGGAGTTCCAACCCGCCATACCACCCTGGCCAGGTAGATCTCCTCACAGGAGTAGGCACGTTGGGCATGCCGCCTCACTATCCACAACAAACGCCAACAAGGCCTGTCATCTCTAACACTATTCCTCCCGGTCTAGTATCAAGTAACCCATTACTAGACAATACCCCGTCATACTTAAACATGTACTCCAAATCACCGCAAGGAGATATGTTCTCCTCTCTCGGCATGTTTTCTCAAACACAGGGACTTCCCTATGCCCCTACTAATGCATATGTTGCACCGTATCAACAACCCATCCCACCACCACTCCCTCAGCAACCACCATCAATGGTTAAAACATATGTGATAGGGACTTACTCAGAATATTTAAAAGAGCCCTTAGATTTCGCCATACGAAGAGTCATGCTTCCAAGACCCCTTCCCGATCTACCCAAGTTCAAAGGTGAGGGAGATCCAAATGCGCATATCAAGGCTTACGCTACAACCATATGAGAATTACTCCCTTGGGATGGGGTTGTTGCTAAAATATTCCCCAAAACTTTGGAGGGCATTGCCCTCGATTGGTATTATAGAATACCTGAGGCTTTCATACATTCATTTAAACAACTTGTGTCTGAGTTCATCAAGGCCTTCGACATGAACAAACTGCTAAGGACAGGAATCAAGGAGTTCTTACACATTAAACAAGAACATAACGAATCTGTCGCCCATTTCATCCAAAGGTGGCGCACAGTTCTTTATTCTTCAGCAAGTGCTCCAAACATGGATCAAATGGAACTATGTGATTTATTCCTTCATTCTCTTAGCAGAGAGGTGAAAGAAGAATTCCAGAAGTTCCCATTAAGAACTTACGATGAAGTACTTGAGAGTGCTCTTCGAATAGACCAAGCAACGATAGATAGTGGTCGTAAGACATATGGAGCAAACGGGAGGTTAATCACCCCCAATCAGAATGCTACAAATTATCCCACTACCTCAAATGTTAATCAAGGACCCAAAATCCTTAACAAAAATTAGGTGTAACAACGGATGGAGTAACCGACCAGCCTAAGAAGGTAAATGTTGTCAATACTCCATCACAAACAAACAACCAACGAAACAACAACTTTACCCTGACAATCAATACAGTAGATTTTAACCATCCACAACAACAACAACGGTGAAATCCCATGCAAGGGCCAAGTCAAAACTCATTTGGTTATCAAAACCAAAGCCAGAAACAACAAATGCAAAATTTTAATCCTAATAGGAAACAGTTTGATTAGAATTTTAGGCCACAATATACACCAAACCAACAAAACAGGAATTACAATCCCAATTCTTATTGTGGTTTCCAAAAAATTCGGGGTCATGATACTAGAACGTGTCATGACTACAATAAATTCATGCAATGTTTATCAGAAGAACAAAGACAGTTCTTCACAGATTTGTTTTTGGCAGATCCCGTATCATCACCACCAAACACGCTAGCAGGGGCAGTTTCCCCTAAGAATGATCCTCTCAAGATCTTTAACAATCCACTCCCAAATCATGATAGCAATAGGCTGAATCCAACTGGAACAAACAAAAGTGCAATGACAGGAAACAATGATCACGAAGCCTCGACTTCACTAAATCCATCAGTTGCGCCACAGTTGGGAAGTCAACCGAGACCCAAGATAGTCAGTTTTGTAGAATTAGACGTTGAACTACCTATCAAAGCTATAACAAGAACACGAGAATATTTCTCTCAACCGAGCCCAAGTCATCTGCTAGAAACAGATAAGAGTTAGCAAATAGTAGAAAAACCTGTGGGTGCTTACGATTTAATTAATGATCTAACAAAGACCTTCTCGCACATCTCATTTTTAGATTTACTAAAGAACTCTCCTTCTCACAAAGCTGCTCTTTTAGAAGCATTAGGTCTAGGTCATCTAATTAACATCACTCCACCTCTTGAAACACAAGTAAATCATGTAGATTTTGATATCCACCCTCCGGGGCAGCCGCACAAGGATGTCGAATTCATATTCAAAATAAGTAAAATGCCCACAGATGCTGAGATTGCACGTCGAGGTGATCCAACCTTACACTTACATGTATGGGTTTATAATAACTATGTAAAACGGGCTGCAGTTAACATAGTCCCTTTCTCTTTCCTCCAAAAACTTGGATATGGGGAAACAAACTGTTCCACCACTTGAAATACATTGAAAGGCTATGATAGCCTTAAAGCCACTTCGATAGGAACTATAACGCTGCCAGTCACCTTAGGGCCCAAAATAATCCTGACTAAGTTTTATATTATAGATCGGGAAACTAATTATAATATGATACTCGGCCGACCATGGATACACCGAATGAAGGCAATCCCTTCTACTTTATTTCAAGAAGTAAGATTCTTGCATCTAGGAAAGGTATTTGTAGCCAAAGGTGATCCAAAACCTTTCGATTTGCACCTAGCTAATTTAAAGAAAAAACCAGGGGTGCACTCAGAATTTGAACTTCCAACAAACCAACTTAATAAACCCACTGACCCAAAACCAGAGGAAAAGTTGGTACCTACGACGGATCTTGAAACTATCAGCATAGCATAAAACAATCCCAACCCCCAAAGATAAAACTAAAGAAACAGTATCATTAGGGAATACTGCGAAAATCGTTGAGTTAATAGAACAAGATTCACCAATGTTCTTACCATTTGATTCAGTAGGCATAGGATATTCCCTAGGTGTTGGTTCCCTTCCAGCAGAGGACCTCTGTATGGTAGAAGTAGAGTGCACAAACACAACAAATGCCCCAACATCTATACTCCCGACTAAGTATTGGACTCTCCATTTTGATGGAGCTAAATGCCATTATGGAGTGGAGGCAGGTATAATTCTTACTTCACCCGAGGAGAAAGTCCTCCCATTTTCCTTTAAGTTAAACTTTGAATGCACAAACAACGGCGCTGAGTACGAAGCCCTCCTCCTTGGCCTCACCTTAGCCAAAAGAATTGGTATTGATAACATCAGAGTCTTGGGAGACTCGTAATTAGTGACAAACTAGGTTTCTGAAGTATACGAAACCAAAGCTGAACACTTGTAGCTTTACAAAGAAGCCGTTATAAATTTAAGCAAGGCATTTAACTTCATATCCATTGAAGCAATCCCGCGAGAGAAAAATCTTCTCGCCGATTCAATAGCAACTTTAGCATCACGTTTTACTCCAAGTAATGAGTTAGAAGATACCCATTTCACGGTGTCCATTCATCATGAACCATTGATAAAAATAACGACAAATCCCCTTTCAAGCGGAAGTGAATCTACCACCCCAGACCATGTCGATAATAATATGGCCACTTTGGAATACTTAAACGCCTATGCGGCATTACATCTCTCCTATCATATGCTAGATTTATCCTTAATTCCACATTCGTCTTCCTATTTTGGGAATCCCATGATGGATCTCCCCTCACAAATAGAACCTAGCATATATGCAGTAGAAAATGGGGAGGATTTGGATTTACCTCCAGCACCACCTGAGTTCAAAGAGGGTAACGCCTCTTTGATTGAGGAGACAATTGATGTCAACATCGGGACAGAAGATGAATCGAGAATATTGAAACTAGGTTCTTCGTTAACCCCAGAAGAAGTAGAAATACATACTCAGATTATCAAAGAACATCAGAAGGCATTTGCATTTAATTATAAGGAGATGACAGGAGTCGCACCCCACATTGCGGTGCACAACCTCGTCACTAAATCAGATGCAAAGCCAATTAAACAAAAATCAAGACCCATGAAGCCCAAAGTAGCTCTCATGGTAAAGGAGGAGGTAATAAAACTCCTTCAGGTAGGATTCATCAAGCCAGTCGACTACTCCCAATGGGTATCTAATATTGTCCCCGTTCTCAAGAAGAATGGGAAGATACACATCTGCATAGATTTTCGAGATATCAACAAAGCATGTCCTAAGGATGACTTCTCGTTACCATTTGTCGATGTTATTGTTGATGCAACAGCTGGTTTTAAAGTTTTGTCTCTCATGGATGGATTCTTGGGATACAATCAAATCAGAATATCTGAGCAAGATCAAGCTAAAACCATGTTTATAACTCCTTGGGGAACCTATTGCTACGTTGTTATGCCATTCGGTCTCAAGAACGCCGGTGCTACATACCAGCGGGCCATGACATATATATTTCACGATATAATTCATAAAATCGTGGAATCCTACGTAGATGACTTGTTGGCCAAGGCCAATAAGCGTTGTGACCATCCCGAAGTACTCCGTGTCATTCTTTCACGTCTAATAGAATACGGAGTCACATTAAACCTAGAGAAATGCGTCTTTGGTGTAATGGGAGGGAAGCTCCTAGGTTATATCATATCATCACGAGGGATAGATGTCGACCCAACCAAAATCCGGGCTGTCCTCGAAATGGTTCCACCTTCGGATGAGTCTGGAATCAGGTCATTTCTCATAAAGTTAGGTGCAATCCGAAGATTCATCCCAGACTTGAGCTTCACTATTCATCCAATTAATAATTTACTCAAGAAAGACTATAGCATTGATTGGACCGAAGACTGCAATGAAGCTTTTAGCGCAGTTAAGCGTTTCTTGCTGTCACCACCTACACTAATGCCACCTAAGCTAGACTGCCCGTTGATTTTATACTCACGAGCTACCAATGTCTTGTTAGCCTATGCATGTTGGCCCAAGAAGACGATGACAAAAGAGAACGTGTGATTTATTTCATTTAGGCCGAACACTGCTCGACTATGAAACATGCTATAACATAGGCAGAACGAGAATGTCTCGTCATAATCTTTGCAACCAAATGCCTAAGACACTATATGCTAAATCAAGAAACAAGGGTCATGGTAAAAAAAGGACCACTTACAAACCTTCCTCACACAAGGGTCCTTGTCTAAAAAGGTTGGACGTTTTTATAACCTTAATGGGATAATTCGAATTAACATTTGTAAATCAGAAGTCGGTTAAAGGAAAAAATCATTGCAGATTGGTTAGCTGACAACCCATTAGATGGAGGCGATCTAGTAGATTTAGACTTTCCAGATGAGTGCGTATACTACATCGAAACCTCGACCCGCTATCTCTGAGTGTCCCTGGTACACTGACATCATTAACTATATCATGGATCATACATATCTAGAAGGAGCTACACCACAACAAAGAAGGCGGTTACGCATAATCGTAGCTAAATACGTCATTATAGAGCAGGGTGCTCTATCGAAAAGCATTCGATGGAATGCTCCTAAGATGTTTCAACACGGAGGAATCCAAGAAGATTCTCCATGAATCTCACAGCGGAATATGTGGAGGCCACTTCGGTGGCCACGCCACTGCTCGAAAAAATACATTGAATCGGCTATTTCTGGCCCACTCTAGAACATGATGCAATAGAGTTTGTACGCAGGTGTCGTAAGTGCCAAGAATTCTCCCATGAGATCCACATGCCGGCACAAGTCCTGCAACCAATCGCTACTCCATGGACCTTTTCTACATGGGGCCTAGACTTAATATGGAAATTCTCTCCCTCATCCATAGACGGCCATAATTTTATAATCACGGCCACTAAATATTTCACCAAATGGGTAGAGGCTATGCCTCTTACCACTGTACCTAGTTATGTAATCGCCAAGTTTATTTTGAACCAAATCATTTACAGGTACGGTATCCCGCAAATCATTATCTCTGATAATGGAACTTCTTTTAAGAATGAAGAGGTTCGCGAACTATGCAATAAATTTAAGATAAGCCATCATACGGCTTCCTTGTATTATCCCCAAGCCAACGGATAGGCTGAAGCAACAAACAAGACACTGAAAGCCATTCTCCTTAAAACGGTGAAAGAAAACAAACGAGATTGGCATTTAAAGTTATATCCAGCCTTGTGGGCCCACCGAACCTCAATAAGAACACCAACGGGAACAACTCCTTTCTCGCTAGTATTTGGGGCAGAAGTAGTTCTCCCACTTGAGGTCGAAATACCCAGTCTCCGCATTTCATTACAAGGGATTCTGGATGAAGACGCTTACAGAGAAGCACGTCTTTCTCAACTAGAAAGCCTGGATGAAACTAGGTTAGATGCCGAATAGTGACATAGAGTCTATGCTGACTGGATGTGCCAGCAGTACAACAAGAAGGTCTATGAACGTGATATATACGAAGGTGATCTAGTTCTAAGACTAGACAGCTAGATCGACAAGAAGACCGGCGAAGGAAATTCCAGCCCAAATGGTTGGGCCCATACCGAGTCATGAAGGACTACGGAAATGGTGCTTACCTCTTATGTACGCTAGAAGGTGAGGAGTTTGGCGAAACAGTCAATTCCCTGCACCTCAAGCATTTCTACGCATAAGCAGCTAGCACTACTTGTATAATTATCTACATTGCATCTTCATACAATTTAAGATAATTTTGTCCACTTGTTCCTTACATAAATTGTGATCAAGGAATCTATTCTCAAAGCAATTCACTACAAACTCATGATGTTGTTGGCATAAAGCTCTTTAATCATACCTCTCCATCTTCATATATCATCGAATCATCTCAGAATCTTTTATCAAATAAAGATAGACATGACAAAATCTTAACGGTAACCATACCAAGATCTGCAAGTTTATTCTCGCTTTGATTTCTTCTTAGGATAGGTGTCTTGCCTATGGTTTGTTCTAGAAGCTTCATGGTGTCACATCTATCCCATATGCATATCTCTTTGGGAATAAGAACATACGGACATTTTACTTAAAGAAACAAATCAACAAGTAATTAAACAGAAAATTTTAAATTTTACACATTTCCTTGCCCCACCAACCTTCGGTGATGAGCTTGCATCTCTTACTAGTGACGTAGGGTTGGGAAAGGATGGAAATTCCCTTACTCACCTATACCTTTCCCATGGTGATAAACCCACGCTTCTTACTAGTAGCATGGGGCAAAGTGTAGGGGGTCTTCTTGACAAATAAGTACAAATGGTCATACGCAAACAATTCAAATTTTCAGAATTTGAGTCAAAAACAAATGAAACAGATGTTCAAAATCCCAAAAGAGTTAAAATCCTAAAAACCTAGATTTTGTCTACTATGTGGCCATCTACGGGTCTAAGTCTGGATAAACCACAAAGCAAGTTGCATCCAAAACTATGAATTCACTTGAGTGGAGTTGGCTTGTAGCTTCCAATTTGGTTCCGCCAAAGCTTTGTCTGTCTTTCATCACTATCATTTCACCACATTTCATAACTTGTGCCCTTCTTGGCTCTTGGTGATGAGCCCTCGCATCTTACTAGTTGCGTGGAGTTGGGAGTGGGGCAAGTTAATCTGTTCATCATACTGGTTATTTTCATCACTTTGCCAAAACAAACATGAGGTATCCATATTGCTCACAGAAGCTAAAGATTCAAAATCACAATATATCTACATTATCATGTATCAGCATCATGAAATACAAAAAGAAAGCAAACATTTGCATCATCTGTTCTCCATTGCATAAATTCTAAAAAGCATACAAACATACATCGTAGTATACATAAAGAAGATGGAAATAGAAAAGAAAACATGAGTGACAAGCTTTTGATCCAAAACAAATGCATATATAGAAATAATCAATGTTTATATACAATGCCATCATGCACTAGGCATGGTCAAAACACTCAAAGAGCCCGTGATACACAATAGTACAAAATACACAAGGACCAAATGGCCTCTCAACCCCTACGCGACCCCTCCGAAGGTGCACGCCCTCGCCTAAGACTCTGGCTACGCCGGCACTTTGAATGTACGGAGGGCTCAGGGTCCCGAGGGGCAGCCACAGTCTCACCACGAGAATGGCTCCTCATAAGGCACTCAGCCATCCTGTAGCCCGCTAACTTTGTGCGCAGGGTCGACACCATCCTGGCCACGTGCCAAACGGGAGTGAAGACATCGGTATGTCTGCCAGCTACTGAGGGCTCCCCAGCGTCTACGGACAGCTCCGCGCGAGTCCTATCCATGGGGATCATTAGGGAATCAGTACATACCCTGCGGATCAGATCCCGCCACTCGTCAACAATCTCTACAAACAAATAAGAAAAACAAATCAGAAACCAAGCAAGAGGCTAAAAGATGCAAGATAAAAACACAAGGAGAGATAGCAATTAAAACAAATCCTAAATTAAACAAGCGTTAAAGAAGGAAGAAAGGATAACTTACTTGGATCACCAAGCCTCCAAGATGGGTCTCTGGGACCGGCACCTGCCGCGGATGCCGCTGCTGACTGAGGGGCTGAACCTGTGGCAGGGGCAACATGTCACCTTGCAACTAACTCATCCTCTCCACCATGGCCCTGAGAGAGTGGCTCCTCTGAAACTAGAGTGTCCTTCTCCGCACTCTCCTCAGCCCTCTCTGCCTGCATAATGTCTTGAGTGTCATTCCACTCAGGATCACTGTCATCAATCTACTCCTCTGACCCTCCCTCTATAAGCTCCTCAGAGTCAGAGTCAATATCTATGGGGTCATCGCTACTATGAGCAGGACCCACAGCAATCTGAAGTAAAGGTGCCCGAGGTGCACCAACTCTCCCTCTAGCATGAACTATCCTCCTGGCTGCAATGGGAATGCCAGGAGTGATCACTGTCCAACCACGGCCTCTAGGCCCCCCTCTGGCCTTGCGAACTGATCTGTAAACTGGCGCCATTGGGGGAAGCATGCCCATATATGGTAGGCCAAACTGCTGAGGAACTCTTGCCAAAAGGATGCACCTCCACTCGTCCCACTCGATCAATGAGCTGCCCTGTGGTGGAGCAAGAGATCAGGGTAAGAGTCTCCTCTCCCCATATGCCGGCCATAAGCCGGTACGGTGTCGCCTCCATGTCTGCAGTAGTAAGGGAGGCAACTGGCTGGTGAGGTGCTCTAAGCACCAACATATCTGTCCATCTGGCTGCCCTCACAGCCCCAGGATCTGCCACCTCCATGCCTATGCCATAAGGGATAAAACACTCATACACCCAACTCATGACTAAAGTCAGGTGGCTCAATGACTGTCCCTGTAAACGGACCACCCTATATAAATCATGGTAGGTGGTCCCCAGAATATCTGCACCCCAGGCGTATATCTGGCCATGCCCCTCTATCTGCGCAATGATGGGGGCCCAGCAGTATAACAATGTATCCCCTCCCTTGTCCCCGATCAGTCTCGAGGCAAGGATCCCCATGACGGCCTGTCGAAGTACGGGGATAGGCAAAGAAGGAATGGATCGAACTCTCACTCCCTTCTTCGACCCCGTGGAGATAACTGCATCTCCCATATATGCTGCCCACTGTGCAATCTGTGCCTATGAGCCTGCTGTCTCTAATAGAAGTCTCCTCCCGATGATCGGGACCCCCAAAATACGGTAGACATCCTCGAGTGTGATGGTCCACTCACCACGGACCCCTGGCAGTTGGAAGGTGTTCCGATCTACATCCCAGTAAGAGAATAAGTCACAAAGGATGTGACTAGATGGTGCAACATGAGGCACACGTGATATACGCAGTATACGCTGGCCCTTTGAAGTGTGTCCTCCTCATCCTACGAGAGGGCATCCAGTACTCCTAAGAGCCAATCACACTCTCTCTCTGCTCCATCTAATATACTACTCTCTCACCTGCATACACCCAAAAACACACAAAACAGAGCAAGTTAATATCTGAACAATACCAAGAAGGTCATAAAAATGTGTAGAAGTGCAAAAAAAATACAAACACAATCTCAAATATAAGTTATTTTGCATTCTGTGCAGAACCGCCGCCCTGAGCAAGGAGGTGGTTTTGTAACCACTGCCTTCAAAGTGGTAGTCGTGTAACCGCCACCCTGAGTAGGGCGGCGGTCGCGTAACCACTGCCCTGTCCAGGGCGGCAGTCATGTTCCGAAAACCCACGCGGGTTTTTAATATTAAAAAGCCTAAAAACAAGCAAAAAATGACCATTTGACCTAAAAATGGAGCCTACCCAGTAGGCGCCCCCCCCTAGGTGGACCTTTTGAACCTAATATTTTCAAAAATAACCCCCCCATTACAACAAATTTAACATTTCAAATTTAAAGGGGGAAAAACACAAAATTGAAGAAAACCAACCTGTGATCTAGCAGGGTGGTATTCCGCGTGCGGAGGCATGATCACGATCTCGCTGCGGACGTTTTGACTATACTCATGCAAGAAACCGTTGCCGTGGGTCCCAAAGCTCAAAAACAATCAAATCAACTCGTGAAAATGAATAGGAAAATAGGCCCACTTTCATATATATAGCACCCTGATTCGTTTTAAAAGACTTTTTCGCAGGTTTGGAGCGCTGATGGAGGTAAGTCCCTATCCCCATGTGAATGGTACGTTCTCATTCCCTATTATTTTAGCGTTTATTTTCCAAACCATTGTATCTATCTGCACTTGAGTTCTCCTTTCATCTTACAGATAGTAGGAATTTTGGATGGCGTAATTTTAACACACGAACGTGTAAGGTATAACTTCTAACTTCCCATTTCGGGACTGCCATACTCGGACCCACCGTTTTATGCCTCTTCATGGCTAAAACGCTTCTCCGAGGGGGCAATATGTACGTACCCAAAATTGTAAGGTACTGTACTACGGAACAGCGTAATAAGTGCCCCAATGATGATGCAGGTCTCTTCGCAAGGTGTTTCGGGGTCCAGAAAAGCTCTCCGAATATGCGTTAACATCCTGCATACCCCGCTTAGCCCCTGCGTGCTTTGTTTTCCCCTTTTTCCATCTTTTCTTGCCCCTTTTCTCTTTAGTAACAAAACCACCGCCCTGACTGGGCGGCGGTCCTATAACCGCTGCCCTGAACAGGGCGGCGGTCCTGTAACCACCGCCTTGAGCAGGGCGGCGGTCCTTTACGCATTTTCCAGAACATTCTTTTGACACGACTCACATGAAATATCAGCATTTCACCAGCTTTCCTTGCCGAATTAGGCTTGCAATTATGTTTTTGGTCCCCTAGAATAGTTTTTTTCCTTTGTTTATTGTTTAGGAGTTCAGTTTGATTTTGATCTTTGGGTGATTGAATTCCTATAAATGAGTTACTTGTGCAAATGCTGTCAGGCCCTGAAGTTTGCCTCTGAATTTCTCTTTGCTATAGATTTAATTTTCATTGTTGCTTAGAGTTCTTAGTTCAGTTCTTTGCATGCTTATTTAGCATTGTCCAGCTGTTGGTAAGCCACATATCCAGCTTATGCAAACAGTGTTGCTGTTCTATCTAATCCATTAGAAGTAGAATAGCTTAGGAAGCCATTAAAGTTGTAGGTTTTGCTCTTTAAACAGGATAGTTTCAGGTTTTGGACGCATTATGTTGCATGATTCGTAAAATCCCGCTAGGAATTGCATAAGCCAAGCTCTGTACTCTTGCGCTATCCCTCTCCTACTTGCATTTTCAGTCTGCATTCTAAGCCATCCTTGTCCCAATATCTATTTCTATCGATGCTGGAATTACACGCTTTTTTGGATCCACGTGAACACAAAATAACGAGGAGATCATACTGAGGGGACAAGATCACACGCACACCATCGGATTCACCACTGTTCTGCGGAATCCAGGTTCTAGCTTTCAAAGTTCTAGTTAGAATCATATCAAATAGAGTAGTTAATCACTTTATTTCAGTAAATTCTATTCTCGATATTGCCAGGGAAGCTGTGGGGATTGATATTTTCTGAGAGACTATGATTCACTCCTCGCTTCTGAGGTAGGATTGAGAATCTTGCAAATAGATTAGTTATTTCATTATTTAGAATAGATATACAAACTGCACAGACAAATAGCTACACTCGGCTATTTTGTTTGTTTTAAATTATTAGTTTAGCTGTCAACTCTAAATATTTTAAATAGTTGCTTTCTTAAATTCTTATAAATCATCAAAAAAATACAAAAAAAAATTCATATATGCTTAAATATATTTCGTATACTTAGAGTTCACTTTATTACAATTTGTTTATATTATTGCATTTGTATGACAATTACGGGACCTAGGGAGCCCAGAGAATACGTTTTCGAGCCAATCGTGCCTCAGCCCAATCTCATAACAGCAATAACTGATATTGACCAGAATCTTAGAATCCAAGTCTTCCAAACAACAACAGACTTCCAGTAGATAAGATCTCAGTTAGAAGGATTAAACATAAAAGATGACCAAGCACATACGTTTTGGTCAAATCAGCCAAACTACAGACTACCCTAGAAAAACATCTATATGACTATAGAAGGGTTTGAAAGAGAACAAACATTCGGGTGTGACCCTTTAGTTCCACAACTAGACACAGGAGACACCATCACAGACATAGATACCGGCCTAAGAATCCAGGTTACAAGAACGCCTGTGAGGTATTCTGAGAAGATCGTACAACTGTTGATTCTAAACATAGAAGCTGAGAAAGCATATGATTATTGGATACTAGGGATCAAGGCTTGACTCCACGCATGACCATAGCTAGCCCACAATAACCACAAACCTATGGTTGTGACCCACAGATCCCGTAACCCAACGAATCCATAAGAGAATTAGATATAGATACTGGCCTATGCACACTAGTATTTCAGTCTACTCCACTTCCACCTATTATCATCGAACAATTGTCCTTACTAGATATAGCGGCTAACAAAGCTAGAGAATTCTGGACTAGGCTAGAGAATCGTCCATAGAGTCAATTTTTTCCACCATCCACCATATGACCTTATCTAGAGACATACACAAAACTATCCCAGGTCATTTCCCACGTATTCCACAACCCATAGATCGAATCATGCCAGAGCTCGATATTGATTGGAGCCTTCGAGCGGTCATCCTTGCCGATCGATCTATCACACTAGTCCAGGTTAGAAGGGCTTTCTTTGCCTTAGATTCACAAATTCCACTAGTGTGTATCAAAGACATCAGATTACCTAACTAGTCTGTCTGTATACCATGCATATTCCATCCCCACTGGCTGTCTCGACACGACCTCAGGAGGTCGGGTACGTGGAAGAGTTACCTGTAGATTCCCATGCTCACTTGTAACTTTTCTGACGTACAGTGACCAAGTGGTACAGCTGAGAACTAACAAGCTGCCCAAGGGACTTATCACTTTGGAGTCCATTTTTAATCCCAATGATCAGTTTAGGAAAGAGAAAGCAAACATTCAGGTCAAGAGAGAAGATTCAGTATCCATCTTAGTGGAAGAGAACAAACCATTACAAATTAGAAAGATGACAACTGAACAAGAAAGGTATGAGTTCATACAGTTGTGTCAAGAGTTCCTTGATGTGTTTGCTTGGAGCAATGAAGACTTGAAAGGTTTCAATCCCAACTTAGCTCAGCATACCATTGAATTGGATCCAAATACTAAGCCTGTCAGGTAGAAACAAAGACCATTCAATCCACATATAGATCCTCTCATGAGGAAATAATTGCACAAGCTGATTGAGTCAAGGATCATATTCCCAATCAAGCATTCTAGTTGGGTTGCCAACTTGGTTCCAGTCAGAAAGAAGAGTGGAGAGATCAGATTGTGTGTTGACTTCAGAGACTTGAATAGAGCATCTCTCAAGGACCATTACCCACTCCCTTCCATGGAGAAAATCTTCCAAGTTATGGCTGGCTCCGAGAGGTTTTCACTACTTGATGGCTACTCAAGCTACAATCAGATTATGGTGAAGGAAGAAGACCAGTTCAAGATAGCCTTCACAACCAAATGGGGAACTTATGCATGCAGGAAAATGCCATTTGGGCTGTCCAACGCTGGTGCTACTTTCCAAAGAGCAATGGACATGGCGTTCAAAGGTTTGATTAACAACGTGGTGCTGATTTACCTTGATGATATCATTATTTTTTCCAAGAATGCAGCAGACCACCTCTCTCATTTGAGACAAGTCTTCACGAGGTGCAGGAGATTTGGAGTGTCTTTGAATCCTAAGAAGTGTATCTTTCTTGCACATGAAGGAAAGCTCCTTGGCCATATTATCTCCAAAGAAGGATTAGCAATTGATCCAGAGAGGGTTGAAGCCATAAGAGCACTACCATTGCCAAGCCATAAGAAGGCCCTTTAGAGTTTCTTGGGGAGAATAAACTTTGTCTGGAGGTTTGTCCCAAATTTTTGTAGCCCTTGTTAAGCCCATAACCAAAATGTTAAAGAAGAGCATGGCTTTCAAGTGGACAACAGAAGACAAGGAGAGTTTTGAAGCAATCAAAGAAGCTATCTCTCAAGCACCAACTCTCATCAACCCAGATTTCTCCAAGGATTTCATCCTCTATGAATTTGGAGGTAATGATACTATTTCTACCATTTTGGTACATCAGAACAAGGACAACGATGAGCAGCCAATTGCTTTCTTCAGCCAGAGCCTAGATTACTATGAGGTGAGGTATTCTTTTATTGAGAAGCATGTGCTGGTAGTAATCAGAAGCTTGAATAAATTCAAGTATTTAGTCTCAAACAACAAGGTCCAGTTACTGGTCTCACATGCTGGGATTAAGGACTTCCTTCTCAATAAATATTTGATCGAGAAAAGGATAGGTTGGATCACCCATGTCATGGAGTATGACATTGAGATCAAAATCACCAAGCTGGTAAGAGGAAAAGGATTGTGTGAGCAGCTGGTTTTGGGGAAGCAAAAAGAAGCATGCAATGAAGGAGAGGCTATTTTGACAGTTCAAGACAACCATGAGCCATGTGGCACTCAAGAAGAAAACAATGCTTCCCCCACTCCTTGTTGGACCCAAGGTATAATGCACTTCCTAAGCATAGGCCTATGCCCTTCGGAGATGAACAAGACCCAAAGAAGACACTTCAGATTGCAGGCTATCCCATATGCCATTGTTGATGGAGTTTTGTTCAAGAAATATGTGAATGGAATGCTGCTGAGATGCATTAGCACAAATCAGAATCATAGGGTGTTGGAAGAGTTCCATGGTGGATTAGCTGGTGGTCATTTTGCACCGAGAGTGACAACTCTAAAAATCATGAAGGTTGGTTATTATTGGCCTAAAAATTTTAGTGATTGCTATGCATAGATCAAGAGGTGTGAGAATTGTGCATTCTTCACAGGAAAAGAGAGACTTTCTGCCCTTCCATTGCATCCAATCTCAGTTGACCAGCCATTCATGCAATGGGGTTTAGACTTCATTGGAGTCATTAATCCCAATTCAAGTCAAGGGCACAAATGGATTTTGACAGCCACGAACTACTTCACCAAGTGGACTGAAGTAGTAGCACTCAAAGAAGCAAATGAGTCCAACATCTTAGACTTTTATGAGGGGATAGCAACTAGATTTGGTATACCTACTACAATAATCTCAGGTAATGCATTGGCATTCATTGGATCCAAGGTGACTGAGTGGGCTATCAAGAACGAGATCTACCTAATCACTTCATCAAACTATTACCCTCAAGGTAATGGCCAGGCCGAGTCTACAAACAAGAACTTGTTGAGGATCATTAGGAGGACTCTTGATGAGAATCAGAGGTCTTGGCATACCAAATTGAAATCAGCCTTATGGGCTGATAGGATAACTCCCAAGAGATCCACAGGTAACTCTCCATTCTAGCTTGTTTATGGAAGAGAGGTAATCTTTCCCATGTCACTTAATTTGCCAACATTAGAACTCATGAAGCAGTTAGAGTTGCTAGAGTTTAGGCCCATGGAAGTGAGATATGTAGAGTTGATGGAGCTATAAGAGATTAGAAATGAGGCATCCCAAGCAATGGAGAAGAATCAAGCTTTGATCAAGAAGACCTTTGTTAGGAAGGTGAAGGATAAATCTTTTCAAGTTGGAGATCTAGTGTTGAAATGGGATGTGGATAGAGCAAAACCGGGAAGGCATTCAAAATTTGATGCCATTTGGAGTGGCCCATACATGGTCACGAAGTGCAAGAACAATAATGCTTTCCAATTGGCCTCACTGGATGGTGAATAACTGTAGATTCCAATCAATGAAATCTATCTCAAGCATTGCTTCTAGAGGGAAATTCTCCAACTTGTAAATATTAGATTAGATTTTCATTCCTCCAAGTGCTTTGCACATTGTTTTGCTGTAAGTTAGTTTTGTTTCCCCTAAGTGCTTTGGCACAACTTGCTGTCCATGGAGATGTTTTATAGTCCTTGCTTCCATCAGGTGATATTCCATCTTCCTCCTTGCAACATTCTAAGTCAGGTTGGGGTTCCAAATAGAAAATTTGATGACTCCATGCCCAATGGACTGCTTCAGGCAACTGGTACTTTCATCTAGTAGGCAGATGACCCCTCTGAGTCACCAAAATTGTTATCCAAAATGTGCCCCTACTCATTTTTGTGGCTAACTCCTTGTGTTCCTACCTCTCTTGTGCCTTAGTCTTCATTTTTTTATTTTTAGGCACTCAAATATTTCTGGAGATGGCACCATCAGATAGAGCTCTCTCTCAGCTTTCCAGAAAGGTAAAGTTTGCCTCCTTACTCCTCATATTTTTCAAGTTATGGCTCAGCGGAGTTTTTGTGGGAAATTTTCCCATTGGAGGCCCGCAACCAATAGGAAGCTGCCACGTGGCAAGGGAGTTCGGAGGTCAGAGGTGAAATTGGAAAATTTTTCAAGTTTGGGTCGAAGGTTCAAATGGAAAATTTTACCTGCGGGGCCTGCAGACCAATCACAGTGTGACACGTGTCACAAGGGGAGGCATAGTGAAAACATTGGCTAAGTGTTTGAGCAGGAAAAATTTTGAATTTTGGCCCGTGGCCAATAGGAACTCACCACGTGGCCAAGGAGGGTCACGGGCATCGGGGTTAAAATTGAAATTTTTGCTAAGTTTTGGTAAAAGTTTCAAATGCAACATTTGTCCTGCGTAGCCCACACCCAATGAAAATGGGCCACTTGTCCAATGGAGCCCGAACCGGCGAAGGAGAAAATGAAAAATGCCAAGGGTTTTACTGAGTTTTTAAAGGAAAATTTTGGAAGGATTTTCCCACAGCCAATAGGGGCATGACAGGTGGCACAAGTGGCGTGGAGCTCACGGCGCGGGGGGAGAAAGGAAAAAAAGTTGCTAAGTGGTCGGTAAAAGTTTCAAAGGGGAAAATGGAACAGAGGGCCCGAGCCAATAGACACAGGACACGTGTCCTAAGGGGAAGGGGAGTTTAGAGCTTAGGGAGGACTTAGAGAAATTTGGCAAAAGTTTCGGTCAAAAATTCAAAGGCAAAGGATGAGCCCGCGCCCCTGTCAACCAACCAAATCATGCCAGGTGTCCACAAGTGGCGGGGTGCAAGGGAAAATCGAGAAATTTTCCCAAAGTATAAAAAGGTAAAATTTTCAAAGGAAAACCCGTGGAGGATGAAGGAGAGAGAATTATAGTGGCGAATCAGAAGTTGACACGTGGCATCTGACCAGTGGAGCGCAGGATTTTTTTGAAATTTTTTCCAAAGCCAAAAAAAAAGGTAAAATTCGAAAAAAATTCCCGCCAATCCGTTTTTGGCCCGTTTTTGCCCTAAATCTTAAAATGAGCATAACTTTTGATCCAGAGCTCAGATTTGCACGTTATTTATATCAACAGAAATCTTATGAAATTCTCTACATGATTACATATTCAATTTTGAATTTTGGTTCAGTTTGGAGAGAGAAAATTCAAAAATTATTTTGGTACGTGTCCATGGCTAGAAATGACATTTCAACAACCAAATTTAATACAAAATGGGTCGCATTCTTCTCTAGTATGGTAAAAAATGTCAGAGCATGGGTTTGTAAGGACCTCCATGCTTTTTTAATGTAGTTTCATTCAATGAGGGATGGCTCCCATGCATTTTTCACATTTTCTCTCTCCCGGGCTCGACCCATGTACTGTAAAATCCAGATTTGGCTCATTTCTTCATGGTTGAACACTTTTTGGCATAGAAAAATTCTTCTTTCACCTCCAGCAAGTGATTGTTGTAAGAATCAGACCTTTTTCAAGTATTGTAGCAGGTTTATACCTCTTTGAGGGTGGAATGCAAGAGATTTTACATGGAAATGATAGTGCAAACTCTGTGAATGCTTTCAGTCCTCTGTTTGTATTGTTTTACTTCATTTTAAGACCCCTAATTGCATCTATCAGCTTGTGTATGTTTTCCCTTGTTGCATTTCATGAATTTATGTCTATTTACATGGTAAAAAATGTTTCACCACTCCTTTGGTGCATCACCATCATTAGTTAGTTTCAATTTTTGCATTTCTATCCCTGTCCCCTTGCAATTTAGAGTAGGATTAGGATCTAAACCTCTGTAGTTGTGCAAAATATAGATCTAAATCAGAGGAGTTTGAGGAACCAGCCTCTAATCTAGATATTCCTCTCTCATTTTCACAAGTCCCACACTTGGAAAGAGGTTTCCATGTTGTGCAATCACATTGGATGCCTAAAAAATCAATTCAAAACCTTGATTTACATCCAGGGGTGCTGTTGATTTGCAACAACTACCATTCAGGTAGCGCTCACCTCCGGTGATGTGAATCTGATTCATGATGCCACTAGGCTTGGTGGGGAGGCCCTTTTTTATAGGACAACATATTACAAAGTGGTGCCACCAGAGCAACGAGTGGCACTACCACATTTATCAGGGTCGAGTGCATCAAGATCTCGATCACAGAGGTCCGGCCATTCCACCAAATCCATTAGACAACCTATGCTAGAGTAGCTAGCGAGACCAGCACCATCCTAGCCTCCAGAGTTCTAACATCTAGAGGAAAGATCTGGGAGCCCCAGTGAGGGAAAGAGCTATGGTTGATAGCCACATTTTTTTTGTATAGATTCTTTGATATGTACACCTCTTATGAAGGCTGATTTTTTATGTACAGTGATGTGATACATGTATTTTTGATGATGCCTCATGAGGAAGTCTTAATTCTTTCAGATATATGCCCCTTTTTATGGCATTGTGTATCATTGATGTATTGTATTGAACACTTATCTCGACATTGTATGTATGTACAAAGATATTTTTGATGTATCACCTTTGTACGTCTCAGCTGAAGGCATTGTTGATATAGAGCACAAATTTGTATCCATTTTTGATATAGATGTATATTTGACACACATGTATATATATGTGAGGATTACTTTGTTTTGGCTTAGATACACATGGCAATGAGATGATGTATGTCCTTGTTTTTGATACATGCATATAGATGGTTTTTGCTTTGTCTTTAAACTCATGGGGAACTAATTGACGATGAGACATGAATCGTATTTAATATCTTGAGCAGGCATGCTACTTGCATTGGATTCGACGCATGTTATTTTCTTTATTCAACACTTATGGATGTTGTTATGATGTCATCAGAATTCACATTTTTCATGTACATTATCTTGATGTTTGATGTATATGCATGTGCTTGTTTTAGAATGTTGGATGATAGATCCATAGATGATATCAAATGTATTTCTCATGTGTTACTGTGATGTTTATGAACGGGATGATATGATGATATTGGTGCAGGGGGATAGATTTTTATTATGCATAACCCCTCTTTCCCCCATTGATGATACGATATGTGATGATTAGCTCAGCATACATGCATGATGTAAAACTTAGCATTTTTTTTATATATGATGTATAGATGATGTTAGATGTGATGATAATGATAGTAATTTGATGTGAATGATAACAAAATAGAGAACATGTAATAAACACAACCAAATGCTAACAATGCTAAGAAAGAACATAATGAATTAACCCAATATACCATGATTCACCATACTTTACTAATAAGTAACAAACATAATCAAATGCTAAGAAAGAACATAATGAATTAACACATTACATTCTGATCTTCAAAGAGTTACCAGTAGGCAAAAACTTACCGCAATATACACAAGAAAGAATAAATCTAATCTAAGCAAGAAAAGATGAATCTTGAAAAAGTATGCCTAAGCAAAAAACAACTCAAAAGCAAGCATGCAAAACATTACAAAAGTAATAAGCAAAGCAAGGAAATGAGACAATGCAAGTAAATTTTTTTTGTAAGATCTATGTTTATGCACCAATTTTCTTTTGTTTAGGTTTTTTTGAAATAATGTTCTATTGTTTTTGTGTTTTGTGAAACACTTTTCTATTTTTTTGAACAAAATTTCTATTGTTTTGGTGTTTTCTGAAATGATTTTCTATTGTTTTGGTGTTTTCTGAAACAATTTTCTATTGTTTTTTGATGTTTGTGAAACAATTTTCTATTATTTTAGTGTAAACTGAAACAATTTTGTATTTTATTTATGTTTGTGAAACAATTTTCTATTGTTTTTGTGTTTTCTGAAATAATTTTCTATTATTTAAGTGTTTTCTGAAACAATTTTCTATTTTTTTTGTGAAACAATTTTCTATTGTTTTTGTGTTTTGTGAAATAATTTTCTATCACTTAGGTGTTTTCTGAAACAATTTTCTATTGTTTAGGTGTTTTCTGACGGGTTTCCAAAGCTATGTGCAGGTAACCAAGAAAGTGTGGATGCCCCCAGTGTTAGATGGGGAATATACAAGGGCAAAAGCCACGCGCTTATGAATAAGAAGGTGAATTTGTTGGGTTTCCCCCAGCGTAAGATGGGAAATAGTGAAAGACCACACCCCTCATAGATGAATAGAAGAAGGCAAAGCTGGATCAAGGCTGGACAGGATGGTGTGCTCAAGGAATCTCAAAGGTAGAACTAGGTCTAGGCCAAAGACAACTACCCTCCTAATACAGAATGCTTGTGAACAATGAATCCTCCTGAGGCATCAGAAACTAGTTTTCACCCAAGGACTTGTCCAAAGTGCCACAATTGTGTTGTTTTCACTAGTGGACGACCTGTTTTCTCTTTTCTTTTTCTGATGTATTTTTTTTATTTTTTTATATCTTTGATTTTTGTACACCATGTTCAAGCATAGAACCTCTTATGATGCATGGCATTCATGGGCTCCCAAAGTTCATCACCATTGGGGAGATCCAGTTTGTATGCCCCTATGACATACTTGGCAACTATGACATAGGGTCCTAACCAATGTGGTTCAAAATTTCCTTTATTCTCTCACACTCTGGTGTTGAACTAGTTCTCCTTCATGACTAAATCACCAACCTCAAATTGACGAGGGATGTTTCTCTTGTTGTAGTTTCTAGAGACTCTATGTTGATATACTTTTAGGTGATTAAGAGCATGAATGCACCTCTCACCCAGGAGCTCTAACTCAGCTGATCTTGCCACTTGATAATCTTCATCCTTATCCAGATAGTCTCGAAGAGAAATTATTAGGCATGGAAGTTCAATCTCTAAAGGGATGATATATTTTTTCCCAAACACTAGGGAATATGGTGTCACACATGTAGGAGTGCGAATGGATTTGTAGGTGCTAGTTTCGACCAGTTTTGCTAACCATCTTCTCCATTATCTTGACTAAAGTCTTGTTTGTTGCCTCATCTTTTCCATTACCTTGAGGGTAATATGGCGTGGACCATTTTAATCTGATTTGAAATCACTAGTAAAGACCTTTTATAGTTTTGTTCTTAAATGACTTCCCATTATCTGTAACAATGGCTGCAGGAATGCCATCTTGGCAAATAATGTGATTCATGATGAATTTAGAAATCTATGCTCCTGTGACATAGGTTAAAGGGATGACCTCCACCCATTTTGTAAAATATTTTGTGGCTTTGATGATTTGTGTATGACCATTAGATGAGGTAGGAGTAAGTTTTCTTATTAGATCAAGTCCCCACTTGGAGAATTACCATGGGGCAGTGATAGGTTGCAATGGTTGCGATGGAGCATGGATGAAATTTCCATAATTTTGGCAAATCACACATTTTCTAATAGAATTTCAACAATTAGTTTCCATGGTAGGCCAATAGTAACCTACTCTCAACAGTTTCTTAGCCAAGACCATTCCGTTTGTATGTGCTTTGCATACCCCTTCATGCACTTATTTGATTGCCTGGATTGACTTCATCACATCTAGACAACGTAATAGATTCCCATCATAGCCACAATGATAAAATGTACCTCCTAAAAGGGTGTAATGGGATATCTGGTGAATCAAGATTTGCTTTTCAAAATGGGAGATATTGGGAAGGAATGTGTTATCTTAAGATACGTGAAAATAGGTTCATACCACGAGGAATGGGGACCAACAACCTCACAAGCCAGGAAATATTTTGGCATGTCATATATGGGCTGGCATAGATTTTCTACGAAGAATGGCATATCATTGTTCCCTGGTGGAATATGAAGCATAGATCCCACTGTTTCCATGGCATCCACCGATCTATTCTGCACTCTTAGGATTTGCTCAAAGGTAATGTGCATAAATACTCCTTTAGAGTTTCCACTAACTTTTTGTAAGGTATGAGCTTGTCATCCTTAACCTTATATTCATCATTAACCTATTTAATGATTAACTGTGAATCACCTATAACCTTAACATGATGAACATTCCACTTGATGGCTAGTTTCATCCCTGTAATGAGTGCCTCATATTCTGTAATGTTTTTCATGCGAGGGAAGGCCAGGAGGAAAGCCTGCAATATAGGATCACCTGAAGGAGTAATAAGGACCACTCCTGCACCTAAACCATGAAACATAAATGATCCATCAAAATTTTTTTTCCACATGGTAGATTCTTCAATGTAGAGTAAGGAGGCATCTGGAAGATCCAAACTCAAGGGTTCCATGCTTTGCAAGGGTGCTTCCACTAGCTGGTCTGTAAGTACTTGTCCTTTAACTAATTTTTGATGGGAAAATTCTGTCAAACTCACTGAGTAGAATGATCCAACTAGCCATTCTTCCCATGAGGGCAGGTTTGGACAACAAATACTTGAGTGGGTTGACCTTGGATATGAGTTGGTCTTAGTATTTAGTAGGTAATGGAAAAGTTTCTGAAAGGTAAAAACAATGGCCAAGAAATCCATTTCAATCTGGGGATAATTGAGCTCGTAGGCGATGAGGGTACGACTCAGATAGTACACCACTTTCTCTTTGTGGATAAGGTCGTATTGGGTGAACAGTGCACCAATAGCAAATTATGTAGCGGAAATATAGAGAAAAAGTGGTTCTCCCAGAGTGGGAGGCATGAGGATAGGTGGATTAGCCATGTACTGTTTAAGCAAATCAAAGGCTTGCTATTGCTCGGGTCCCCAGATGAAAGTAATGTCCTTTTTAAGAAAATGGGTGAATGAGTGACATTTATCTACAAGTTGGGAGATGAAGTGATGAATGGCTTGAATTTTCCCTTGTAGGCATCTCAGTGATAGTAGACACTTTAGCAGGGTCTACCTCAATACCTCGTCTTGACACAATGAAGCCCAATAGTTTCCCAAAAACACACTTCTTTAGATTTAGCCTGACTTTATATTCACATAAGCGTTCAAAGATACACCGCAAAATGACTGGATGATCCTCTCTTGTTTTGGACTTTCCCAGGATGTCATCTACATAGTCTTCCATAATATCATGAATCATATCATGAAAAATCACTATCATGGCCCACTGGTAGGTAGCTCCTGCATTCAAATGGCATCACCTAATAGTAGAAGGTGCCCCAAGGAGTCATAAAAGTTGTTATCCAAAATTCACCCCTCAAGGTAATTTTGATAACATGCATCAAATTCTTTAGTCCCAAGAAAATAGATTGATTTAAGGCCCAAAATCATGTTTTCGGGGTCCCCTCGGCTTCCTTCTAACTCTCTTGTCCAAGAAGAAAACCCGGTAAGTTTTTAAAAATGTGAAAAAATTGTAAAAGCCAAGCTTAGTGCCAAAATACAGAGAAAATCGGCTAAGTCCTGGTCCAGGCGGTCCTTGGGACAGTTGGGACGTCGGAGCATGAATCGGCCGAAAAGCCGCTAGGTGGTCTGTACAGCATTTGGGATAGTTGGGACGTCGGGACGTGCAGGGCACGAAAAGCTGGATCGACCGAAAAAATGAAGAAAATTGCCTAAGTCTGTTTTGTGCAGTTGGGACATCCAGGACAAAAGTACGTGAAGGACGTGGATCGGCCAGTTTGGCGAAAGTCAGTCCATTTTGGGTGGTTCGGAAAGATTTGTCCCAGGCAGTCCGGGACAGTTGGGCCAAAAGTACACGGGGGACGCGAACTGGCTGATTTGGCCGAAACAGAGGACTTTCATTTGGGACATCCGGGCCAAAAGTACGCGCGGGAAGCGAAAAGCCAAAAGAGCTGAGAGCGAATGGAATCTTGCCTTGTGTCTTTGCCGCAAACAGGAACAAGGAAGCCCGAAACAGGCGGTTCAGAGAAATTTGTTCCAGACAGTTTGGGAAATCTGGGCCAAAAGTACGTGTGGGATGTGAAAAGGTGAAGTGGCCGGAAAGAGACAAGGAGGCCTGTGGACGAATCACAGCGTGACATGTGTCACAAGGGGAAGCGCAATGGAAATTGGCTAAGTGTTTTTTTGCCAAAAAAAATTCAAAGGGCAAGGTTTGAAGGGTCAGCCCAAGCTAATAGACACAGGACATGTGTCGTAAGGCAGGGAAATTCAGAGCCAGGGAAAGACTTAGGAAAATTTGACAAGAGTCTTGGGTAGAAATATTAAAAGACAAGGATGACCCCGCGCCCCTGTCCTCAAACCAGATCATGCCAAGTGTCCCAAGAGGCAGGGGCACGGGGAGAAAATGGAAAATTTTCCAAAGTTATAAAAAGTCAAAATTTTCAAAGGAAAACCCACGGAAAGGGAAGGAGAGAGAATTGCTCATCCAATCAGTGCCTGACACGTGTCATCCAAGTGGCAGAGCGCGGGAAAAATTCAATTATTTTCCCACCGATCCGTTTTGGCCTATTTTTTGCCCTAAATCTTTAGATCACCATAACTTTCGATCCAGAGCTCAGATTTTCATGTTTTTTATATCAATGGAAAGCTGGTGAAATTCTCTACATGATTCCAGGGTTAATCTTGCATTTTGGTTCAGTTTGGAGAGAGAAAATCAAGAAACATATCTGGTGGGTGGTAATGGCTAGAACTGACATTTCAACAACCAGCTTTAATGTAAAATACAGTCCGCCGCTCTTGCCAGGGTTCTCACCCACCGCCATAATGAGATAAACTAAATGCAACCTAGAAGTGGTTGGGGTAGATCTTCCTTTCCTCTCTCTTCCCTCTCTTTCTTCCTATATATTGTAAAGAGGGGCTTCTTTCTAAGGGTCGAACATTCCTGTTTTGCTCCTCCCTTCTTCTCTTTATCAGGAGAATTTGTGGAGTTCGAACCTCCCATTTGAAACTGTAATGTGAATCTACCTCTTGGAATTTTGTAGTGTATTGTATCAATCTTTGGAGCAAGTAATGCATGTCTGTGGATGATTCTCAACCCTCTCTGTGTTCATTTGCATCCTCCTGATCTTTCACTACAAATTTTGTTATCTGTGCATGATCTTGCATCACATTTGAATGGTCTGTGTTTATTGGCAAGATAGGTGTTCTTCATTCCTCGGTGCATCACCTCTGTTAGCTTAGGTTTATTTTTATGCATCTTCTTACCCTGTCTCCCTGGTGAGTTAGATTAGACTTTGAGTAAACCCTCTGCATTTTTCATGTGCATCTGAACAGAGGAATAGGAACCAGCCTTCTCTGGAGATTCCTTTCTCATTTTTGCAAGTCCCACACTTGGAGAAAGGATTCAATGTTATGCAATCACACTGGATGCTAGTATGATCAACCTAGAAATCTGATCAACATCCAGGGGTGCTATGATTTGGTGATAACAGTTTTGGCACGCCCGGTGGGACACTAGAGGTCTTTTTTTTATTACAGCAAAGTTGATGTGCATTTGCTGCAATTTTCTTGCTTGAAAAGAGCTATTATTTGCATATCTAGCAACTCCAAGGGGAAGAATCAACTGGTTTCAGTAGTGCAGGCCTAAAAACTCATGAGAAGAGTCACCACAAGGTCAAGAGTTGGAGAAGAAGAAGTGTTGTTTGAATACCTACAATTATCTCCAAGAAGAAGGCAAAGAGGAAGAAGGATTCAAAGGTCTCCATCTCCACCAAACAGAACTCTCTCAACTCCTCCACCTGGTAGGCCTTTCATTCAGTTAACAAGGGTTTTAAGACCAATTAGAATGGCACAAAACAACCCCTATGTCAACTTCACAGGTAGCATCCCACTTGCCCTCAATGCACAACATCCAATTCCTATTGCAGCCTTGAAGAACATTCCATACTTCACTGGAGAAAATCAGACTACTCCAGGTGATCATGTTAAAGATATTGCTAACCTTTGTGCAATCCATGAAATCAATGAGATGCAGGTGGCTGTCAAGTTGCTGGCATCTTCATTCAAGGGGAAAGCATTGCAATGGTTTAGAAGCCTTGGAGCTGGTTCTATCACAAATTGGAATCAGCTGTGTATAGCACTTCATGAGAAATTTGGAGAAAAGGGAGACAACTTGTCTCTTTTGGAGCAGCTGACAACCATCAAGAGAGCTCCAATGAGCAGTTGACTGATTTCAACTTCAGATTTCAAAAGACTTGGGAGAGAATTCCAGTGGCAGTCAGGCCAACAGAAGAAGGTGCTTTTCTCTACTATCTCAAAGCTCTAAATTCTGATATTTCTATGTTGATTCAGTCCATGGGAGGCATAACTATCCCTATGGCTTATAGGATTGCCATTAGGGCTGAAAATTGTTTGATCCAAGCTGGCAAAACTTGCCCCTAGACCTCCCATGCCACTGTTTCCAAGTTTAGAGAGTCCAAACACCAATCAAGCACCTAATTTGGCTCCTTCTCCCACTCCTAGAAATCAGAGTTCAAATGAAGCTTCCACTTCATCTCCAAGTGCCCCAAATGAGCTTCAAGAAGTCATGAAGCAATTGTAAAACCTAGGAAATGAGCTGGTTACTCTCAAGAGGCAACAAGCCCAAGGTTTTAGACCTTCTTATCAGCCCCAAACTCATCCTAACAGGCAGCCATACCAACCACAAAGGACACCTAATCCAGTTGCAAATATGAATCAAATAAGGCCTCCTGCCAATAGACCATTCCAGCCCTATAATCCAAATGCCATATTTGCCTCTAAGGCACTGGTGCCAACACAAAACAACATTTCCCAGGAGTACGATTGGTGTTTTCCATGCAATGAGCCTCATAACCAATCCATGTGCTTCAATGGTGCTTTCAGTCAAGCATTAATGGTGACAACTATTGGTGTGGAGGGTGAGGGCAGTCAAGGAAACAACCAACAATAAGAAACATTCCAACAACAATCAGCCCCAAATGACACCACATTGGTAAATTGGCAAGCAGGGGATTTTTGTGGCATGAACCAGAAAATTTCTCAAGGTGTTGCAGCCAACACAAGGTCAAAAAGGAGGAATTTGGGTGAAGAACAACCATTAGCCCGAACCAATTCACAACCTCCCATAGTTCCACAAATGGTTGGCAAGAAAAGTCCAATTTCAAATGCACAAGGGCAGCCAAGAATAGCCCCTAGGCTAACTCAAATACCAGCTGTTGCTGCCCACGTTCAAGGAGTGAATGTAGAAGCAAAGGGACAGCAAAGAGATCCTTCATCACCATTCAATATCATTGATTAGATGAAGAAGACAAACGTCAATATATCAATGTGGGAATCCCTATCCATTCCAGGCCAAAGAGATCTACTGCAAGATACCATGAAGGACTGGCCAACTTCGAATCAGCAAGTTCAGATGCAAGATAAAGTGCTTACAAATACTACCCAGCCTGAAGGAAATCATGGAGGACAACAAGGTAAAATGTTGAAACCCCCTCCTTTCTATGTTTCATTGATCATTGGAAATCAGCTAGTGCACAATTGCATGATAGACTCCGGGGCAAGTAGCTCAGTAATGCCTAAACAAATAGCTAATCAGCTAGAGCTCCAGTATGAAACAATATCCAAAGGGGTAGTGCAGCTAGATGGGACAATAGTAGCAATAGTTGGAGTGATTAAAAACTTGATTCTTACCTTGCATGCATGTCCAAATGTTGTTGTTTTACAAGATGTATCAATCATAGACCTTCCACCACTCTTTTCCCTTTGCTTGTCAAGGGACTTCACAGCCAAGATTAGAGGATATTTGTCTGCTGATTGGTCACATATGCTGTTCAGAATGAGGTATGGAACCAAAGCCACAATCAGGTCAGAACCTATTGCAAACTTCCATATTGAGCATTACACTCCAAGTCAGATTAATGCCAATTGCTCAGCATTTGATCAAGAAGATCACCCAAGCTTTGATGACGCTGACACTAAGGTTGGAAGCATCCCGGATCTAACTCTTGATGAATGGGAAAACAAGATACATGCTTTTGATCCTTATCAAGAAGTAGAAGAATTTGAGCTAAGGGTCTATTGTATACACAAAGAAAATCAACCTATTCCTAGCATCACCAAGCCAAACCATAAGGATGACAATGAGGTATGGCAGCTGTTTTTTGACGGATCAAGGAGTAGACAAGGTGCAGGAGGTGGAGCCATGCTTGTTTCACCTCGAGGAGTAAAGTACTATTTAGCTTTTAGATTTCAGTTTACATGCTCCAATAACACTGTTGAATATGAAGCCTTGGTGCAAGGGATGCATTGGGCAATCAAGAAGAAAATAAAGAACTTGCAAGTCTTTGGGGACAGTGAATTGATTGTAAATCAGGTCAGGGGACAACATGCTGCCAAGAATGATCTACTCAAGTGCTACAAGAATAGGGTGTGGGACCTCATGGAATATTTTGAGGGTTTTGGCATCAAATCCATTCCTAGGAAAGAGAATCAAGCTGCTGACAGGCTTGTAGCAGTAGGGGCAGCCTTTGACATTGTGGAAAGCATTCAACAAGACAAGGTATAGCCAAACATCCACATGATTGTGAGGCCTTCAGTGCCAAATAACAATGTCAGTTGGCAAGTGTTTGAGAATGACCAACAAATCATCCATTTCTTGTAAGAAGAAGCTGAGTTCTCAGCTAAGAATCAAGAAAAATTGGAACAACAGTATGGTGACCAAGTGGTACAGCTGAGAACTAACAAGCTCCCCAAGGGACTTATCACTTTGGAGTCCATTTTTGATCCCAATGATCAGTTTGGAAAGGAGAAAGCAAACATTCAAGTCAAGAGAGAGGATTCAGTATCCATCTTGGTAGAAGAGAACAAACCATTACAAATTGGAAGGATGACAACTGAACAAGAAAGGTATGAGTTCATACAACTATGTCAAGAGTTCCCTGACGTGTTTTCTTGGAGCTATGAAGACTTGAAAGGTTTCAATCCCAACTAAGCTCAGCATACCATCGAATTGGATCCAAATACTAAGCCTGTCAGGTAGAAACAAAGACCAGTCAATCCACACATGGAGCCTCTCATGAGGAAAGAATTGGACAAGCTAATTGAGTCAAGAATCATATTCCCAATCAAGCATTCTAGTTGGGTTGCCAACTTAGTTCCAGTCAGAAAGAAGAGTGGAGAGATCAGATTATGTGTTGACTTCAGAGACTTGAATAGAGCCTCTCTCAAGGACCATTACCCACTCCCTTCCATGGAGCAAATATTGCAGGTTGTAGCTGGTTCAGAAAGGTTTTCATTGCTAGATGGATATTCAGGCTATAATCAGATAATGGTGAAAGAAAAAGATCAATTCAAGATGGCCTTCACTACAAAATGGGGCACGTATGCTTACAAGAAGATGCCATTTGGACTGTCAAATGCCAGAGCAACATTTCAACGAGCTATGGATATGGCATTCAAAGGCTTAATCAACAATATAGTGCTGGTATACCTAGATGATATCAATGTCTTCTCAAAGAATGCAGCAGACCATCTCTTTCACCTCAGACAATTGTTTCAGAGGTGTAGAAGGTTCGGAGTATCGTTGAATCCAAAGAAGTGTATATTCTTGGCACATGAAGGCAAATTGTTGGGTCATATTGTCTCTAGGGAAGGGCTAACAATTGATACTGAAAGGGTTGAAGCCATCCGAACACTCCCTTTGCCACACCACAAGAAATCTCTTCAAAGCTTCTTAGGAAGGATAAACTTTGTCTGCAGATTTGTGCCTAATTTTGCCATTTTAACAATGATGTTGAAGAAGAGTCTGGCATTCAAATGGACAACAGAAGGCAAAGAGAGTTTTGAAAACATCAAGCATGTAATATCACAAGCTCCAACTCTTATCAACCCAGACTTTTCAAAGGACTTCATGTTGTATGCGTTTGGAGGATTAGATACAATCTCAGCTATCTTGACACAGCTGAATAGAGAAGGTTCATAACAGCCCATAGCATTCTTCAGTCAAACCTTGGAAGATTATGAAATAAATTATTCTTTCATCGAAAAGTATGTCCTTGCTGTCATCAGGAGCTTGAAGAAGTTCAGACATTTTGTCTCAAACAATAAGATTCAGCTGCTGGTGTCTCATGCTGGTGTCAAGGAATTTCTCCTAAACAAGGATTTAAATGAGAAGAGAGTAGGTTGGATCACTCGGGTGATGGAATATGATATTGAAATTAGAGTAACCAAACTGGTTCATGCCAAAGGTTTGTGTGAGCAGCTCGCTTCCAAACAACTAGACAGCTCAGAAGGTGAAGAAGATGCTATCCTGCTACTACAGAATGATCAAGAACAACTGACTGATGATGCACCCATTCCATGTTGGACTCAAGACTTGGTGTATTACCTCTAAATAGGCTTGTGCCCTCCAGAAGTGAGCAAGGTGAAGAGGAGATACCTTAGATTACAAGCTATCCTGTATGTACTCATTAATGGTATCTTGTTCAAGAAAGATATCCATGGTGTTCTATTAAGATGCATTGGAACAGGTCAAGTTGAGAAGATCTTACATGAGTTCCATGACGGGGAAGTAGGAGGCCACTTTTCTCCACGAGTGACAGCTCTCAAAATCATGAAAGCTGGTTACTATTGGCCTACTGTGTTCAATGATTGCTACTCATGGGTCAAAAAATGCAAGAGATGTGCATTCTTCACAAGGAAAGAGAGTTTAGCAGTGCTGCCCCTTCGTCCAATTTCAGTAAATCAGCCATTCATGCAATGGGGATTGGACTTCATTGGGGTTATCAATCCTAATTCAAGTCAAGGCCATAAGTGGATACATACAACAACAGACTATTTCACCAAGTGGACCGAAGCAGTGGCACTCAAGGAGGCAAATGAATCTAATATCTTAGATTTCTATGAAGGGATAGTCACGAGGTTTGGTTCCCCCGCCACTATCATATCAGACAATGCATTGGCATTCCTTGGCACAAAGATCACTGAATGGGCTGTCAAGAATTATGTGTATCTCAGCACTTCATCGAACTATTACCCTCAAGGTAATAGTCAAGCCGAGTCCATGAATAAGAATTTGCTAAGGATCATCAGAAGAACTCTGGATGAAAACCAAAGGGCATGGCATACCAAGCTAAAATCAGCATTATGGGCTGATAGGATCACACCAAAGAGGTCTACAGGTAGTTCTCCCAACAAATTGGTCTATGGGAAAGAGGCAGTATTGCCAATATCATTAGAATTTCCAGCATTGGAGCTCATGAAACAGTTAGAACTAGCTGAGTTTGAACCCATGGAGGTTAGATATGCAGAATTAATGGAGCTCCAAGAAGTTAGAGAGTATGCAGCCCAAGTAATAGAGAAGGATCAAGCCTTGATCAAGAAGACTTTTGATAAGAAAGCCAAGGCTAGAACCTTCCAGATTGGAGATCTAGTGTTGAAATGGGATGCAGATTGTGTAAAACTAGGAAAGCATTCCAAGTTTGATGCCATCTGGAGTGGCCCTTACATGATCATTGAATGCAAAGGTAGCAATGCTTTCCGACTGGCTAAGTTGGATGGTGAAGAATTATAGGTTACGGTCAATGGGATCTATCTCAAATGTTGCTACTAGAAAGAAAGTTTTTCACCCTTGTAAATATTAGTTTAGGATTTCAATTCCTCTAAGTGCGTGTACACATTGTCTTGTTGTAGTTAGGTTTCTTTTTCCCTAAGTGCTTTAGCATAGGTTTTGTCACTCTCAAGTTGAATTTCTACAGTTTTGAGTGCTCTCGAGGACTGAGTTGTGGTATCAGGATCGGGATCAGAGATCAAGTTGGTTTCAGGTTATGACTCCATGCCCAATGGATTGCTACGAGTAGCTGGCCGTTCTTCATCTGACAGGAAGATAACCCCACTGAGTCACCAAAACTGTTATCCAAAATTCACCCCTTAAGGTAATTTTGATAAAATGCATCAAATTCTTTAGTCTCAAGCAAATAGATTGATTTAAGGCCCAAAATCATGTTTTCGGGATCCCCTTGGCTTCCTTCTAACTCTCCTGTCCAAGAAGAAAACCCGACAAGTTTTTAAAAATGTGAAAAAATTGCAAAAGCCAAGTTTGGTGCCGAAATAAAGAGAAAATCAGCTAAGTCCTGGTCCAGGCGGTCCTTGGGACAGTTGGGACGTCAGAGCACGAATCAGCCGAAAAGCCACCAGGCGGTCTGCACAGCATCTGGGACAATTGGGACGTCGGGACGCGCGGGGCGCGAAAAGCTGGATCGACTGAAAAAATGAAGAAAATTGCCTAAGTCTGTTTCATGCAGTTGGGACATCCAGGACAAAAGTACGTGAAGGACATGGATCAGCTAGTTTGGCGCAAGTCAGTCCATTTCAGGCGGTTCGAAAAGATTTGTCCCAAGCAGTCCGGGACAGTTGGGCCAAAAGTACGTGGGTGACGTGAACCGGCCGGTTTGGCCGAAATAGAGGACTTTCATTTGGGACATCCAGGAAAAAAGTACGCACAGGACGTGAAAAGATGAAAGATCTGAGAGTGAATGGAATCTTGCCACATGTCTTCGCCACAAACAGGAACAAGGAAGTCTGAATCGGGTGGTTTGGAGAATTTTTTTCCAGATAGTTTGGGACATCCGAGCCAAAAGTACACGTGGGATGTGAAAAGGTGAAGTGGCCAGAAAGAGACAAGGAGGCCCGCGGATGAATCGCAGTGTGACACATGTCACAAGGGGAAGAGCAATGGAAATTGGCTAAGTGTTTTTTGGCCAAAAAATTTCAAAGGGCAAGGTTTGAAGGGTCGGCCCGAGCTAATAGACACATGACACGTGTCCTAAGGCGGGGGAGTTCAGAGCTAGGGAAAGCCTTAGGAAAATTTGACAAGAGTCTTGAACAAAATAATTAAAAGACAAGGATGACCCCGCGCCCCTGTCCTCCAACTAGATCACGCCACATGTCCCAAGAGGCGGGGGCGCAGGGAAAAAATGGAAAATTTTCCAAAGTTATAAAAAGTCAAAATTTTCAAAGGAAAACTCACGAAAAGGGAAGGAGAGAGAATTTCTCATCCAATCAGTGCCTGACACGTGTCATCCAAGTGGCAGAGCGCGGGAAAAATTCAAGTATTTTCCTGTCGATCTGTTTTGGCCTTTTTTTCCCTAAATCTTCAGATCGCCATAACTTTTGATCCAGAGCTTGGATTTTCATGTTCTTTATATCAATGGAAATTTGGTGAAATTCTCTACATGATTCTGGGGTCAATCTTGCATTTTGGTTCATTTTGGAGAGAGAAAATCAAGAAACATCTCTGGTGCATGGTAATGGCCATAACTGATGTTTCAACAACCAGCTTTAATGTAAAATACAGTCCACTGCTCTTGCCAGGGTTCTCATCCACCACCATAATGAGATAAAATAAATGCGACCTAGAAGTGGTTAGGGTAGATCTTCCTTTCCTCTCTTCCCTCTCTCTTTCTTCCTATATATTGTAAAGAGGGGCTTCTTTCTAAGGGTTCGAACATTCCTGTTTTGCTCCTCCCTTGTTCTCTTTATCAGGCAAAATTGTGGAGTTCGAACCTCCCATTTGAAACTGTAATGCGACTCTGCCTCGTGGTATTTTGTAGTGTACTGTATCAATCTTTGGAGCAAGTAATGCATGTCTGTGGATGATTATCAACCCTCTCTGTGTTCATTTGTATCCTCCTAGTCTTTCACTACAAATTTTGTTATCTGTGCATGATCTTGCATCACATTTGAATGGTCTGTGTTTATTGGCAAGATAAGGTGTTCTTCATTCCTCGGTGCATCACCTCTGTTAGCTTAGGTTTATTTTTATGCATCTTCTTACCCTGTCTCCCTAGTGAGTTAGATTAGATTTTGAGTAAACCCTCTACATTTTTCATGTGCATCTGAACAGAGGAATAGGAACCAGCCTTCTCTGGAGATTCCTTTCTCATTTTTGCAAGTCCCACACTTGGAGAAAGGATTTAATGTTATGTAATCACACTGGATGCTAGTATGATCAACCTAGAAATCTGATCAACATCCAGGGGTGCTGTGATTTGGTGATAATAGTTGTTTTGTGTTGGTCCTCCTCAATGATCTTAATTTGATTATAACCCGAAAAGCCATCCATGAGTGATAGCATTTTGTATCCTTCCATTGAGTAAACAATCATGTCAATGTTTGGCAGTAGAAAATCATCTTTAGGGCAAGCCTTATTGATGTCCCTAAAATTTGTGTAGATTTAGATACTGATAGGTTTCTTCTGGACAAGAAAAATGTTTGATATCCATTTAGAATAATAAATTGGTCTGATGAATCCTATTGCAAGCAACCTTTCCAACTCTTCGTTAACCAACAGGGTCACTCTTGGGTGCATCTTTCAGAGCTTATGTTTGATAGGTTTAGTGTCTGCATGCACAACCAAGTTGTGCATGACCAAAGTTAGGTCTAAACCGGGCATGTCTTTGTAAGACCATGTAAACACATCACTAAACTCCCACAATAACATAGTGAACATCTTTTGTTCTCTACCTGAGAGTGATGCCCCCAATTTTACAATCTTGGGATCCTCTTCAGTACCAATATTGACATCAATGGTTTCTTCGACTAACAATTTTGATAAATCCTCCATACGCGTAGGATCAGGAGGTAGGTTGAGATCTTCATCTAAGGGTGTCTCTATGATATTTTCACCCTTGGCGTGGTCACTTTGTTTTTCCTTTGATTTTATTATTTGTTTGTCAGCCAGTGCCTCAAAGAGGTTTTCAATGTGTGACTTGGACTTTGATTTGTTTTTAATATTTTCTTTAGAACTTTTGCCCTCACTTTTCTTTAAATTTTGTTGACCACGAAGTTCAACCTCCTCGTTAAAGTAGGCATGGGTGTCTAAGTCGATAAATAAATCTTGTTTGTGATCTCCAATGGAGATTGTATCCCTTATGCCCATGAACTTTGCAATAGCCTCATCGTTCTCAAATAAATCTAGTGGCATGTGACGTTTTTTGTCCCATTCAACAAGGGAAGGGTATATAAGGTCAAGGGTTGGTTCTGTGGGGGTTAAGGTTAGGAAAAAATTGTTCATGAAAAGGTTCATGGAGGCTAGATCCTCATATTGGCTACAATGGGAATCTGTATCATTGTCGAGATAGTCAGAACTATCCTCACGCTTAGAACAAGTCACGTCTTGATCATTGGGGTGCGCTCCATAAGGGAGAATCCCAATGCCGTAACTTCTTATTTTGAAATGTGGAAGAGGGTCTGGTTCTCTTTTTCCTTGTTTGTTCCTCCCATATCCTAGGCCTTTGTAGCCCATGGAGTACATCATTCTGCTAGATTTTTCATATTCTGAGGTTTGATAATAGGATGGCTGAGTGTCCTCAGGGACCCAAGTAGTAGGTGGATCAAGCAATTTTTCCTCAACTAACAAGCCTCCAGGTAGGAATGACCGAATAGTGTGTTCCTCTCTAGATCTTCTAAAGCGGTAGTTTGGTCGACCTCTAGTTTTTGGTGACAAAGAGAGGTCTAACACCAAGAGAACTTGTACATTATACTCCCCATAGCCATATTCCAATATTTTCATCTCCCATGAATCAAATGGAGATGATGAAGTAGACACCCCATGAGTGCAAGAACTAAGAGAATCCAAATCTACTCAGGATTCTATGGCCTCATATTGTAGAGGGACCGCTATATCTACAAAGGGACAGGAGTATGTACCCTTTCATGTAAATCTTTTGAGAGCTCTACAATGAGCAAAGGGCTCTAAATCTCTAGGTATTGTAACCGTGTGTCCCTCATGCTTCAACTTGATGCATTGATGAAACGTTGATGGCATGGCCTACATGGCATGAATCCATAGTCGGCCTAGAAGAATGTTATATGGAATTTCTAAGTCTAGGACATGAAACTTTGTCTGATGACAAGTGGGGACCACCTCCATGGGTAGTGTTATGGTGCCTGCTGAATCTCTTTCTGTGTTGTCGTATGTGGTGATAGTGATAATATGGGACTCAATATCTTCTCTGTATGTCCCAATTGTTTGACCAACTTAAGTGTGTAGATGTTCAACCCAGAAAAATTATCCAAAAGAACCCATTTGATTTTCCTATGGGTGATAACTACCTCAATGTATAAGGGAAGATTATGTGTAGGATTCTCGACAGGGATTTCACTATGGTTGAAAGTGAGATGCTTACTTGGTGCAATTTTGGCCACCGCAGCTTGAAGGTGTGCAGGATCAACTTCTAAAAGCACTCCTGACCCTTGAAGAGTTTGGTACAGAATGTCCTTATGCACATTGGATATCTTGAGAAGATCTAAGATCGAAATCTTAGCAGATGTCTTCTCAAGTTATTCTAAAAGGTTATATTTACTGGTTTTCGGGGTCAATACAGAGGGTTCTGGAGACACGAGGCAGGCATGCCTTGTTACCGTAGCGTAGTCCTTTCCCTTGATCTAGATGGTATTGACACAATCAGCAGGAGAGCGAATACATCTGATAAATGAATCTTAATGATGATTATATCTTTTGGTATATAAGTAATTCATGGCTTTATAGGTTTGAGATGACTCTCCCCAATCTAGCTTTGTATTTTACGACTTATCATGCTTGGGGAATGGTTCTTTGTATATCCCCATTTTCTCGTTAGGTGTTTATGTTTCACTAGGGTTATCCACCTCTATCTCCATGTTGTTAATGAGGTCCTGAATATAGTGGTGAAGTTGCAGACATTTTTCTATCTTATGTCCTTTAACGTGATGCATTTCACAATATTCATGCTCCTTATACCATGAAGGCTTTGGAGCATTGTCGTCAAATGGTTACATGGTAGGATAGGTCATCATGTGGGCCGCATCCAACTATTTTAGTATGACTGACAACGGTTCATTAAGAGAGGTGAATTTTCTTCACTTTGGTGGTGGTTGAATTGGGCCCTTGGTCAGTTTGAAAGGTTGACCAGTTTGGACCATTTGAACACATTTGGAATAGTTGATTCTGTCTCCCACCACATTTTTGTTTTTTTTAAAGATCTTCAACTTTTCCATGGGTTTGACACTTTGGTTGTCTTTAGATTGGGTTTTGAGGGTGCCTTTGGCAATGAGATCCTTTTCTATCTGAATCCCTTTCTTGATAACCTCCTCAAAAGTATGGACACAATGCATTTAGAGATGGAAAGCTATGTTTGGGTTGAGATTGGGAACAAAGATACTAACCAGCTACTTTTTAGGGAAAGCACAAGGTAAGTGACTAGCTATCCCTCTCCACCATTGGAGGAAGTTAGAAAATCTCTCATTTGGGCATTGCTTGGCTCCACACAAGTCTTCCATGGTGATGTCACTCTCTATTTTATATGATAAGCGACGTATGAATCTTTCTACCAATTCTAGCCAGGTGAAAATTGATCCTCGTGGTAAGCATGTAAACCACTCCATTGCTTGACCTTTTAGACTCTTGGGAAAAAGTATGATGAGGTAATTGTCACTATAAGACACCTCTTAACACACCATGTAAAAATCTTTAACATGATCCCTTGGGTCTCCCTTTCCATTGTATTTGTCAAACTTTGGCATATCAAATTTCTTTGGAAAGGGTTGAAGGGTCATTTTTTTGTCAAAAGGATAGGGGCATAATTATTCATATTGATATTTCCTGATGCTCCCTATATTGGTCTCTTGTAAGCTTGCAAGCATCACTTTCATAGACTGTACTTCTTGTGTGACCAATTGTTCTTTAGTGGGAGAAGCAGAGATGTGAACACGATGATACCCTGTGTCTTCTTCTCGTTGGTTTTCCTGGTGGAGTTCATTTATTTTAACCTTAGGCCTCAAATTTCGAACATTCTTGTTTGTGTCTTTCTGTACATGGGAAGTAAGAAAAGCTAGTTATCGGCTTAGGTTACTAATTTGTTGTTGGATTGTGGCTTGGTTTGGTGTTTCTTTGTCTAAAGGTTCCTCCTCATATTACAGAGGTTCTTCACTTGTTGCATGATCTATCTTGTTTCTTCATGGAAATTTGATAAAGGGTATTCTATGCCCTACCACTTTATCATTTTCTGTGTAAGAGGTAGAAGCTTGTCTGTGTGTTAAAATATCTTCCATATTGATTAGGGGACATTCTTCCTTAGTAGTGTTATTCATAGGAAACATTATTTCATTCTTGGTGGGAAATTTGGCCCCTAATTCCACGACCCATGCCAACACTCTATCTTTGTTTCTGAGAAGAAACTCATCTAGTAGAGTGGGGTCGAAATCAAAGTCTGCATGTGGTGATTCTAATTCATTTCCACTATGACCGACCATCTCTTCTGTTTCCTTTTCTACAGAAAACAACGGTCCTAGGTCAAGCCCAATAAAGGGGTTTGACCCTTGTCTATTAGAGGTTTCCCAAGCTTGCACTTGTTGTTCCTCATATGTCTGTTTCTTTAACCCTATATGTGTTTTAGGAGCCATGTTTTTGTGATAGTTTCACTAGGGTAAGTTGTAAATGTGTTCAATGCTTAGTAATCGCCTCTAAGTGAAATGTAAGATGTACTTGTTAAGAGTATGAATAAGTCAACAATGTGAGAATATCAATGTGATAGAGTGATAAATCACCTGTGATACAAGCATTTGGTATTGAAACTTGTTTAAATGAAGTATCTCCTAGAATACATTTCAAAGAGTAGTTTGTGTTGCAAGATGAGTAACAAGATGTCTTTACTTATGCTAAATTCAAGGGAATGAACAAAATGTAAGTAAATACAAGAAGTCAATGTGACCTCCCAACCAAGATATACAATGCGTGAGCTCAAACTCGATTAAGACATATATCTCAAAAAGTGCCAATTACAATTTATGAATGACACAACAATATCACCAAGATATGTTAACCCACTTTGTGAGAAAGTGAAGTATTGATATCAAGGTGTTATTGATATAACACGCACAAATGGTAACACCTAGCACTCTTTGAAATCAAGGTAATAATAGAACTGAACTAAAAATCTCAAAGTATAGCTAGGAATAGTTAAAAATGTGTGTAACATAACCTTACAATATAGGTATTTATGTCGAGTGTACAAGAAACAAGACATAAATATCAAAATTGTAGTGATACGATACAAACAAGCTAACTCTTCTAAGGAAGTCTACGATGATGAACCACACCTAACTACAATGATGATCTTGACATGGGTATCAAGATCAAAATGCCTACCAATGACGTGAATACACCTCCACACACTTTAGACATTTAACTAACCCAGCTATAAACATGGATGGGCGTAAACGGACATAAAAGTGAGAGAAACAGTCGATTGGTAACACAAAGGTAGTCACCCTTCTTTTAATCAACAAAGTGTCAAAAGAATGTGAAGGAAACAAATCAAAAAAGGATGAAAAATGTTGGCTTCACTTCGGTAGAGTCTGACCTTGCCCTAAGGAAAGTAAAAACTAGGTGAAAGTAACGCGTCACATGTTTCTCAATGAAAATATGGTTCACAACTAACACTATTTTTAGAATGCTCAAAGTGGGCTCCGGCCTAAAGTATATCCTCCTAGGTGTTTCTCTCATCCTAGGTGCTACAAAGATTATCCATGAGAGGGACGATTTACCCAAAAGGTCATAATGACTAGTTTGGGAGTATCTCGACTTTTCCCCCTTCAAGCATAGTGGGCAATGAATGTATCCAAGTGTGTAATGTTAGTGCAAAATCACAGCACCCCTGGATGTTGATCAGATTTCTAGGTTGATCACTCTAGCATCCAGTGTGATTGCACAACATTGAATCCTTCCTCCAAGTGTGGGACTTGCAGAAATGAGAAAGGAATCTCCAGAGAAGGCTGGTTCCTGCTCCTAAACTACCTACCACAAGCTATTCCAGTGTAGGCAAGCTAATCTAATCCTAATCTAACCATGCCAAGGAGATAGAGAGAGAGAGAAAAGGGAAAAATAGTAAAAGCCTACACTAAAACGGTGATACACCAGAGAAGGAGAATGTTGATCATCTATCAAAACTGCCATGGAACAAAGAGAGGTGAGCAATGGGAAGGATGGACAGATGCATCACAAACCTAAGGATAGATTTCACACAGAAAATGTCCCAAAACTCCATGAACACAGCTCCAGACCTGCAATGAACATTCAAACTTGCAAAAATACCTACAATGAAGAGAGGCAAGAAGAAAAAAAGTGAAAAATGAGAAAGGAAGGATAGATGCATCACAAAAAATGTTTTTGTTGCTTCAGAAGTTTACACAGAACATCATTTCAATAGTAAAAGGCAAAAATGCCATTACAAAGCAAGGGAGGAGGTTCGAACTCCATTTTCAACCCTAGAGAAGAAAAGAAGGGAGGGCAGAGCCGAAAAGATGAACAACTTATAATAATAAAAAATGAGCCAAATCTGGCCTTTTACAATGCATGGGTCGAGCCCAAGACAGAGAAAACATAGGAAAACGTGCAAGCAGCCCAACTATTGACCAAAACACCTTCTTCATTAAAATCAATGGTTGAAACATCTCCTCTGGCCATGTTGAAGAAGAATGCGACCCATGTCCATTAAACTGGTTGTTGAAACGTCGCTTCTGGCCATGCTGAAGAAGAATACGACCCATTTGCATTAAAACTAGTTGTTGAAATGTCAGTTCTGGGCATTACTACCTGCCAGAGACATTTCTTGATTTTTTCTCTCCAAATTGAACTAAAATGCCACATTGACCCTGGAATTGTGTAGATAATTTCACCATCTTTCCATTGATATAAAGAACGTGAAAATACGAGCTCTGGATTGAAAGTTATGGCGATCTGAAGATTTAGGGCAAAAAGAGCCCAAAACGGATTTTGAATTTTTTCCCGCGCTCTTCCACCTGAATGACACATGTCGGGTGCTGATTGGCTGAGAAATTCTATCTCCTCTACCTCCACATGGGTTTCCCTTTGAAAATTTTGACTTTTCTTACACTTTGGAAAAAATTTCATTTTTCCCCCGTGCCCCGCCACTTGGGACACATGGCATCATTTGGTTCGTCGACAAAGTGTGCGGGGAAATCCTTTACCTTTTAGTTTTTCGGCCAAAACTTTTGCTAAATTTTCTAAGTCCTCCCCAAGCTCTACACTTCCCCCACCTTAGGACATATGTCCGGTGTCTATTGGCTCGGGCCGACCCTTCAAACCTCGCCCTTTGAACTTTTGGGCCCAAAAACACTTAGTCAAAATTTTTATTGCGCCTCCCCTTGTGACACGCTTCACATTCTGATTCATTGGCAGCTTTTCCAAGTCTTCACGTCCCTCGCTTATTTTTGGCCCCGATGTCCCAAACCGTCTGGGACAAATTTCTACTTTGATCCACCTGATTCGGGCTTCCCTGTCCCTCTTTAAGGCGAAGACACGTGGCACATTTCCATTGGCTCTCGGCTCTTTTGGCTTTTCGTATCCCGCACGTACTTTTGTCCTGGGTGTCCCAGATTGAAAGTTCCCTGTTTCAGCCAATCTGGACAGTTCACATCCTCCGCATACTTTTGTCCCAACTGTCCCAGACCATCTGGGACAAATTCTTCCGGATTTCCTTAAATGGACTGACTTGCGCCAAACTAGCCGATCCGTGGTCCTTCATGTACTTTTGTCCCAGATGTCCCCACTGTGCGAAACAGAGACTTAGGCATTTTTTCAACTTTCGGCCGGTTCACCTTTTCACGTCCAGCGCGTACCTACGGCCCAGATGTCCCAATTGCTATGTGGACCGCCTGGGGGCTTTTCGGCCGATTCGTGCCCCGACGTCCCAATTGTCCCAAATTAGCTGCCTAGACTAGGACTTGATTGATTTTCATGATTTTGGGCCTTGAATCTATATACTTGGATGGTGACTGAATTGTTTAATTAGCTTAATGTAATCTAGAGAATTACCAATGGAAGAGAAGATGAGTTATTGACAGATAACATGTCAACTTGCGGGAAAAGGGTGACGATTAACACAATTTAAGGATTTAAATTGCTTGTAATTAACTGTCTACAAACCGTCGTTACTGAGGATAGGTAGATGTGGAGGCGTACTTTAGAATTTCATTCCATGGTCAAGGTTAACCTCATTGAGGAGGATTACTATGGTGAGTTCCTGGAACCTCAACATGTTATACCATTGTTGATCCACAAAACTATAAACAAGAGTGTTATGCCAATATATTAACACATGTGACGATCTGAGTGCAGGAGAATGCACAATTAACTGAAACCATGTTTAACTATACGTATTTTGAATATCAGCACCGGAAGGATTTAGGGTGCTGCTATGGTGAATTAAATGTGATTCACAATGGCATGTCAATAGTCACGTGAGTTCCCCAGGTAGATATAGACAAGCAGAAGAATTCATAGAAATCAAAGAAGCTCAAATCCCTGACATTTATAGCCCTTGGCGCACATGGAAAGTGGGCATGACATGGAGTGTCGAAGGGTAAAGGATGCGCCCTTGGCACTAGAAGTGGCGTATGACAGCGGAGTGTCGACATTAAAGAGAAATCAATGTGCCCTTGGCGCACAGAAATGGCGCATGACACGAGTGTCGACAGAGAAAAGGATGCGCCCTTGGTCAAAGAAGAAATGGCGCATGACATTGATAAGGCGACAGAGAAGTATGCACCCTTGGCGCACGACACGGAGTGTCGATAGAGAAAATTATGTGCCCTTGGCACACAGAAATGGCACATGACACGGAGTGTCGACAGAGAAAAGTATGCACCCTTGGCGCACAGAAATGGCACACGACACGGAGTGTCGACAGAGAATAGTATGCGCCCTTGGCACATAGAAATGGCACATGACACGGAGTGTCGATAGAGAAAAGTATGCACCCTTGGCGCATAGAAATGGCACATGACACGGAGTGTCGACAGAGAAAAGTATGCGCCCTTGGCACACAGAAATGGCGCACGACACGGAGTGTCGACAGAGAAAAGTATGCACCCTTGGCGCACAGAAATGGCACATGACACAGAGTGTTCATAGAGAAAAGGATGCACCCTTGGCACACAGAAGAGGATGTCAACACACACATGGATGTGCCAAGGCGCACCTTCAGGAGGCGCAACATTTTGAGCGCTGACAGGAAGCAGACCCTGGCGCAGATATTCAGATGGCCATAACTTTTGACTGGGAGCTCAGATTCATGCAAGGTTGGACTTTTTGGAAAGCTTATGAGGTTCTATGTCTAACTACGACTGGATATCTTTAATTGGGTGAGAACAAATTCTTAAAAATGCAAAATATAGTTTTCCACTTTTGGGTTCGCTGGGGTTCTCACCTACCATCATTATGAGATGAATTAAATGCAACCTAGAGGTGGTTGGGGTAGATTTCGAATTCCTCTCTTCTCCCTCTCTTTTTCCTCCTATAAATTGTAAGGAGGGGATTCTTTCTAAAGGTTGGACATTTCTGTTTTGCCCCTCCCTTCTTCTCTTTGGCAGGTGAACTTGTGGAGTTAAAACCTCCCATTTGGAACTGTAATGCAACCTTGCCTCTTGGCATTTTGCAGTGTGTTGTATCAATCTTTGGAGAAAATTAATGCATGTCTGTGGATGATTCTCAACCCTCTCTGTGTTCATTTGCATCCTCCTGATCTTTCACTATGAATCTGGCTATCTGTGCATGATCTTGCATTGCATTTTAATGGTCTGTGTTTATTGGCAAGACAGGTGTTCTTCATTCCTCGGTGCATCACCTCTGTTAGTTTAGGTTTTATTTTTATGCATTTTCTTACCCTGTCTCCTTGGAAAGTTAGATTAGGTTTTTGAGTAAATCCTCTGCATTTTTTACGTGTGCATCTGAACAGAGGAATAGGAACCGGCCTTCATCCGGAGAGCTTTTCCAATTTCGCAAGGTCCCACACTTGGGAAAAGCTCCATGTTATGCAATCGCACTGAGAGTCTCAACCCATCGTGTTGCAGACATTCAGGGGTGCTGCGATTTGACATCAACAGTTTTGGCACGCTCGGTGGGACCAAGAGGTCATTCTACAAGATTTGAAGGGATTTTCAAGAAATTCAGACTTAAAAATTGCAGGTTTTACAGTTTCAGTTTTTTCACCTTCCAGGCTGAACTTTGAAATCAATTTTCAAGGGCTTAACTTGCTCAAAACAAGTCAAAATTTCACCAGTTGATAGATCGGGGGATAATATTCAAAAGGGTATTCTTATATTTTTGAGATTTTGACTTTCAAAATTTCATGGTTTTTTTATTTTCGGATTTCAGGTTTTCGGAAGTCTGGCATTTTTGGGTTTTCGGGACTGTCATTCCAAATCAAATTCCAAACTCTAAAATATCAAAAATACAGGTCTTTCAAAATTCTTTTTTTTAAATATTGTCAGGTTTGGTGTGTAACTTGGCAGAATCTAGCCTTTTGAGGCTCACTTTCTAACACATTTGGCGACTCTGAAGGGGATAGAATTCAGCGGTGTAGCAGCAAAAGTTGCCCAGGCACATGAGAAGAATTCAAACCAGGTCCAATACTCGAGAAGAGGGGCTATTTTTCCACTTGCAACTTTCACCAGGTAGAGGAAGGAGAGGAAGAAGACCACAAAGATCACCATCTCCACCTAACAGGACTTTGTCTACACCTCCACCTGGTAGGCCTTTTCTCGCATCGACCAGGGTTCTTAGGCCAATCATAATGGCACATCTACCACCGAATCCCTTTGTCAATTTCACGGGTAGTAGTCCACTTTCCCTAAATGCTCATAATCAAATTCCAGTTGCAGCACTAAAGAATATACCCTATTTTACAGGAGAAAATCATACTACTCCTATTGATCACATCCAGGATATTGCTAATGCATGTGCAATTCACGAAATAAATGAAATGGATGTTGCAGTCAAGTTGTTGGCTTCATCTTTCAAAGGTAAGGCCTTACAATGGTTTAGGAGCCTAGCAGCAGGGTCTATTACGAATTGGAACCAACTTTGTTCAGCTCTTTGCAACCAATTCAGGGAGAGGGCAGACAATTTATCTTTATTGGAACAGCTGACAACAATCAAAAGGGCTCCTAATGAACAAATGATAGATTTCAACTTCAGATTCCAACGGACATGGGACAGGATTCCAATAGCTGTGAGACCAACCACCGAAGGAGCATTCCTTTATTTCTTAAAGGCTATAAATTCAGACATAGCCATGATGATCCAATCAATGGGAGGAACAACGCTGCCAGGGGCCTACGACACAGCTATCAGAGCAGAGAACTGTTTGATCCAAGCTGGCAAGCTTGCACCAAGGCCACCAATGCCTCTCTATCCAGATATGGGAAATCCTACAACTAGTCAAGCACCAGAGTTGAATCCCATTCCAACTCCTAGAAATCAAAGCAATAATGAGGCGTCGACTTCTTCAAATACTTCAAAGGAATTGCAGGAGGTCATGAAACAACTGCAGAACCTTGGAAATGAGCTAGTGACTATCAAAAGACAACAAGCTCAAAGTGCTAGACCATATCAGCCTCAAGCACAGTACCAAGCTAGGCCCCCATACCAACAAAATAGACCACCACCTCAGGCTACAAATCAAAACCAAAACCAAGGACAACCTCAAGCTGCCAGGCCATTTCGACCGTATGATCCAAATGCAACGACGTCCTCAAGAGCCTTGGTCCTGACACAAAATAACATGGCACAGGAGTACGACTGGTGTTACCCTTGCAATCTACCTCACAATCAGTCGGCATGTTTCAATGGTGCACTAAATCAGGCCTTGATGGTGCAAACCATTGGTGTTCCTCAAGAACCAAGCCTGGAGGAGAATCAACAGCAAGAAATGCAACAAGAAGGACCTCCAACAGAAACCACATTGGCCAATTGGCAAACGGAAGACTTCTGTGGAGTTAACCAACAGCCTTTTCAAGGCGTGGCTGCCAACACATGGTCAAAGAAGAGAAATATAGGAGAGGGACAACCGTGTAATCCAGTTGTTTCTCAGTCCACTCCTACACAACAAGGGGTCAGTAGACCAAACGCAGCTCCAAATGTGCAAAATCAACCTAAGGTACCTGTTGTAGCAACACATGCACCTGTTCAAGCTCCAGAAAAGGTTGCGCCAAGTAAGGGACAACAAAAGGACAATTCATCCCCTTTCAACATCATCGATCAAATGAAGAAGACACATGTGAACATTTCCATGTGGGAATCACTTGCGATCCCAGGGCAACGAGATTTATTGCAAGCTGCAATGGCTAATTGGTCTGCCACAAATGTATCAAACCAGGGACATGAGAAAGTTCTCACTAATGCAGTGCAACATGATGGGGGCCAGACAAGGAAAAATTTGAAGCCTCCACCATTCTATGTTTCGTTGATTGTTGGAAACCACTTGGTACACAACTGCATGATAGATTCAGGGGCAAGTAGTTCAGTGATGCCAAAGCAAATAGCGGATCAACTGGGTCTGAAGTATGAGCCAGTGCTGAAAGGAGTAGTGTAACTAGATGGAACGGCAGAGTAGGAACAGTTGGGGTCATCAAAGGGTTAAGCCTAACACTACATTCCTGTCCTAATGTTACAGTTCTACAAGATGTGTCTGTGATTGACCTTCTGCCACTCTTTGCGTTGTGTCTATCAAGAGACTTCACTGCAAAAATCGGTGGATATTTATCTACAGATTGGTCACACATGATTTTTAGGACAAGGTATGGAGCCAAAGCAACAATCAGGTCAGAACCAATTGCCAATTTCCATATTGAGCCTCATGTACCAAATCCTATCAATGCAAATTGCTCGGCTTTTGATCAGGAGGAGTGTTCAAGTGATCTAGAAATAGGTACTAAGGTCGAGGGAATTCCTGATTTAACTTTGGATGAATGGGCAAACAAGAGTCATGAATTTGACCCATACAAGGAAATTGAAGAATCTGAATTGGGTGTGTATTGTATACACGAAGAAAATTCACCCATTCCCGACATCATTCAGCCTGAACAAAAGGATGAAAACAAAGTTTGGAAATTATTTTTCGATGGTTCGAGAAGCAGACAAGGTGCTGGAGGTGGTGCAATGTTGATTTCACCACAAGACATCAAATATTTTTCAGCTTTTCATTTCCAGTTTTCCTGTTCAAACAACACGGCTGAATACGAAGCATTGATTCATGGAATTCATTGGGCCAGGAAAAGGGGCATAAAGAACTTGCAGGTGTTTGGAGATAGCGAGCTAATCATCAACCAAGTTAGGGGACAACATGCTACAAAGAACGACTTGCTGAAGAGCTACAAGAATAGGGTATGGGACCTCATTGAGGATTTCAAAGCTTTCAACATTGTGTCCATACCCAGGAAGAAAAATGAAGTCGCAGATAGGCTCGCAGCAGTTGGAGCAACGTTTGATGTGGTTGACAACATCAGAAGGGGAAAAACACAGCCACATATCCATGTGATTGTGAGGCCAGCAGTTCCAGATAATAACACAAGCTGGCAGGTGTTTGAGAACGATCAACAGATCATCAATTTCTTACAAGAAGAGGCTGAATTCTCAGCTAGGAATCAGGACAGATTAGAGCAGCAGTATGGGGATCAAGTAGTGCAGCTGCAGACAAACAAGCTTCCTAAGGGTTTAGTAACATTGGAGTCTATCTTCAACCCTAACGACCAGTTCGTAAGGAAAAGGCTAACATACAGGTCAAGAGAGAAGATTCAGAGCCAATTCCGGTTGGGGAAGGCAAAACACTTCAAATTGGTAAAGTGGCCACTGAGCAGGAGAAATCAGATTTCATACAGCTTTGCCAAGAATTTCCAGATGTCTTCGCTTGGAGCTATGAAGACTTAAGAGGATTCGATCCAAATTTGGCACAACATACCATAGAATTGGATCCAGATGCTAAGCCCATCAGGCAGAAGCAGAGACCAGTCAACCCTCACATTGAACCTCTAATGAAGAAAGAGCTAAATAAGCTAATAGAGGCAAGCATTATTTTCCCGATCAAGCACTCAAGCTGGGTCGCAAACTTGGTTCCGGTCAGGAAGAAGAGTGGAGAAATCAGGTTGTGTGTGGATTTCTGAGACCTAAACAGGGCATCTCTCAAAGACCATTACCCACTTCCTTCAATGGAACAAATATTGCAAGTAGTATCCGGTTCAGAGAGATTCTCTCTCCTAGATGGCTACTCAGGGTACAATCAGGTGATGGTGAAAGAAGATGACCAATTCAAGACGGCTTTCACCACCAAATGGGGGACCTATGCCTACAAGAAGATGCCATTTGGGCTATCAAATGCTGGAGACACTTTCCAAAGGGCAATGGATATGGCATTTAAGGGGTTGATCAATAAAATAGTTCTAATATATCTTGATGACATCACTGTATTCTCAAAAAATGCAGCGGATCACCTCTGTCATTTGAGGCAAGTATTTCAGAGGTGTAGAAGATTTGGGGTATCATTGAATCCCAAAAAATGCATATTTTTGGCTCACGAGGGAAAACTTCTAGGCCATATTGTTTCAAAGGAGGGGTTGACGATTGACCCAGAAAGAGTTGAAGCAATTCGAGCATTGCCATTGCCAAGTCACAAGAAGGCTCTTCAAAGCTTCTTGGGAAGGATCAATTTTGTCCGCAGATTTGTTCCAAATTTTGCTGCTCTTGTGAAGCCAATAACGCTGATGTTAAAGAAGAGTATGGCATTTAAGTGGACATCTGAAGGCAAGGAAAGTTTTGAGGCAATAAAAGAGGCTATATCTCAAGCTCCGACTCTTGTCAATCCAGACTTCTCCAAGGACTTCGTGCTATATGCCTTTGGTGGTGGGGACACGATTTCTGCAATCCTGGTACAACAAAACAAAGGAGGATTAGAACAACCAGTTGCTTTCTTCAGTCAAGGCTTGGAGGAATACGAAACTAGGTACTCTTTCATTGAAAAGCATGTCCTTGCAGTAATTAGGAGCTTAAAGAAATTCAAGCACCTAGTCTCAAACAACAAGATCCAATTATTGGTCTCTCATGCGGGAGTTAGGGACTTCCTTCTAAACAAGGATCTGAATGAGAAACGTGCAGGATGGATAACTCGTGTCATGGAATATGACATCGAGATCAAGGTCACCAAACTAGTACGTGGGAAGGGACTATGTGAGCAGCTAGCCTTGAGTCAACAAGTTGAAGCAGGTAATGAAAAAGAGACTGTCTTGGTACTACAGGATGGTCAAGAACAAGAAAATAATGATGTGCCTACTCCTTATTGGACTCAGAATGTGATAAACTTCCTACAGACAGGCCTATGCCCCCCAGAAATGAGCAAAGCAAAGAGGAGATACTTCAGATTACAAGCCATTCCATATGTGCTTGTTGATGGTGTTTTGTTTAAGAAAGACATCAATGGAGTTCTATTGAGGTGCATTGGGACAAATCAAATTAAAAGGGTGTTACGAGATTTTCACGATAGAGATTCTGGAGGACATTTCACCCCACGAGTAACAGCTCTCAAGATAATGAAGGCAGGGTATTATTGGCCGACAGTCTTCAATGACTTCTATACATGGATAAGAAAGTGTAAAAAATGTGCACTCTTCACAGGAAAAGAAAGACTAGTAGCACTTCCATTGCACCCAATTCTGGTTGACCAACCATTTATGCAATGGGGATTGGACTTCGTCAGGGTCATCAATCCAAACTCAAGCCAAGGCCACAAGTGGATTCTCATGGCAATAGACTATTTCACCAAGTGGACCGAAGCACCAGCGCTCAAGGAAGCAAATGAGTCTAATATACTAGACTTTTATGAAGGAATAGTGACCAGGTTCGGTGTGCCGGCCACTATCATATCAGACAATGCATTGGCATTTATAGGTTCCAAGATTACAGAATGGGCTGTCAAGAATGGAATCTATTTGAGCACCTCTTCAAATTATTACCCACAGGGTAATGGACAGGCAGAGTCCATGAACAAAAATTTGCTAAGAATCATCAGGAGGACTCTGGATGAAAATCAAAGAACATGGCATACCAAGCTAAAATCAGCATTATGGGCTAACAGAATAACACCAAAGAGGTCTACAGGTAATTCCCCTTACAAGTTGGTCTATGGAAAAGAGGCAGTATTGCCTATATCATTAGAACTACCTACATTGGAGTTCATGAAGCAGTTGGAGTTGGCTGAGTTTGAACCAATGGAGGCTAGGTATGCAGAGTTGATGGAATTGGAAGAAATTAGAGAACATGCAGTTCAAACAATTGAGAAAGATCAGGCCTTAGTAAAAAGATGGTTTGATAAGAAAGCAAGAGCAAGGACCTTCTAGGAAGGGGACCTAGTTCTGAAATGGGATGCAGATTGGGCAAAACCAGGAAGGCATTCCAAGTTTGATGCCATTTGGAGTGGCCCCTACATGGTCACGGGATGTAAAAGTAGTAATGCCTTCCAATTGTCTACATTGGATGGAGAAGAATTCCCGATTCCAGTTAACGGAATCCATCTTAAACATTGCTACTAAAAGGAAAAGGTTTACCCTTGTAAATATTAGCCTAGATTTCAATTCCTCTAAGTGCGTATGCACATTGTCTTGTTGTAGTTAGGTTTCTAGTTTCCCTAAGTGCTCCGGCACAGGTTTTGTTGCTCTCAGGTTGTTTTCTACAGTTCAGCATGCTCTCGAAGAAGGAGTTGCAATATCAGGTTCGGGATCAGATATCAGGTTGGTTTCAGGTTATTGCTTATGACTCCATGCCCAATGGATTGCTAAAAGGCCACTGATCTTCTACCTAGTAGGCAGGTGATCCCATTGAGTCGCCAAATTATTGTATATATCTTTCCCCAGGTAGATATAGATAAGCAAGAAGTAATATTCAAGGAGAAATCAAAGAAGCTCAAATCCCTGACACTCTTTATGTCCCTTGGCGCAATCCCAACAGGTTAAATGGTGGCACAAAAACGGAGTGTCGATAGGGTAAAGGATGCACCCTTGGCGTACAGAAGTGGATGTCGCATGACACGAGAGTGTCGAAAGAGAGAAGGATGGCCCTTGGCACATCTAGGAAATGGCGCACGGACACGTGGCGAATGTCGACAGAGAAAATGGGAAAAATGCACCCTTGGCACACAGAAATGGCACACGACACGGAGTGTCGACAGAGAAAAGCAATGCACCCTTGGCACACAGAAATGGCCCATGACACGGAGTGTCGATAGAGTAAAGGATGCACCCTTGGCGCACAAGAAATGGGACACATGACAAAAAAGGAGTGTCGACAGAGAAAAGTATATCTTGCCATGTGGTCTTCACCACAAAAGGTGCACGACACGAATTGGGTGTCAGAGAAAAGTATGCAGACAGTTTGGTGACATAGAAATGGCGACAACAACGCGGAGGACGTGTCGACAGATGAAAAGAAATTCCATGTCTTACCCTTGGCTTGGGCCATTAAAAGAAATGGCCCCTGTCACAACCACGAAGTGTCCCAAGTGGCGGGGATAGAGAAAATTATGTGAAAACATCTTGGGCACAGAAATGTGGCCAATCAACACCCGACACGTGAGTGTCAGACAGAGAAAAGATTCAAAATGCACCGTTTTTTGCACCTAAATCTTCAGATCGACCCATAACTTTAATCCAGAGAAAAGGATTTTTGCACGTTCTTTATATCAATGGAAGAGCTGGTGAAATTCTCTACATGATTCTGGGGTCCACATTTTGGTTTAGTTTGGAGGCGCAAAATTGAGAAATTCCTCTGAGCGTGATAGGATAGACAAAGTTGGCACAGATATTCAACAACCATAACTTTAATGCAGCTCGGAGACAGTTCACCACTTCTTTAGATAGTCCGCCATTTTGCTGGGGATCTCACCTACTTCATCATTATGAGATGAGTTAAATGCAACCTAGAAGTGGTTGGGGTAGATTCTAGAATTCCTCTCTTCTCCCTCTCTTTCTTCCTCCTATATATTGTAAGGAGGGGCTTCTTTCTAAAGGTTGGACATTCTTGTTTTGCTCCTCCCTTCTTCTCTTTGGTAGGTGAATTTGTGGAGTTCAAACCTCCCATTTGAAACTGTAATGCAACTCTGCCTCTTGGCATTTTGCAGTGTGTTGTATCAATCTTTGGAGCAAATTGATGCATGACTGTGGATGATTCTCAACCCTCTCTGTGTTCATTTGCATCCTCCTGATCTTTCACTGTGAATCTGGTTATCTGTGCATGATCTTGCATTACATTTTAATGGTCTGTGTTTACTGGCAAGACATATGTTCTTCATTCCTCGGTGCATCACCTCTGTTAGTTTAGGTTTTATTTTTATGCATCTTCTTACCCTGTCTCCTTGGCAAGTTAGATTAGGTTTTTAGTAAACCCTATGCATTTTTACATATGCATCTGAACAGAGGAATAGGAACTGGCCTTCATCCGGAGAGCTTTTCCAATTTCACAAGGTCCCACACTTGGGAAAGGATTCCATGTTATGCAATCACACTAAGAGTCTAGAACCCATTAGAAATCTGTTGCAGACATTCAGGGGTGCTGTGATTTGCATCAACAGTTTTTTCGAATTTAGGATTTGGATTTAGGGTTTAGGGTTTATGGTATTGGTTAAGGGTTTTCTAAGGAGATTATAGTTTAGGGGCTTAGGGTTTAGGGTTTAGGTTCTTTGGCTACAAGGTTTAGGGTTTATGTTTAGATGATTATTGGGATAAGGGTTTAGGGCTAATTTTTAGGGATTATGTTGTATAGGGTTTAGGGTTTAAGGTTTAGTATTAGGGTACAGGGTTTAGAGTTTAGGGCTAAGGTTTTACTATTTAGGGTTTAGGGGGTTTTTAGTTTAGGGTTTTAAGGGTTCAAATTTTAGTTTTTAGGGTTTAAGGTTTAGGGCCTAAGGGAATTCCCAATTTTAGCGCTTTAGGGTTTAGGGATTAGGGCTCAGAGATTTATGGTTTAAGGGTTTTGGAAAAGGGAAAAAACATTATGTCTCAGGGCTAAATGTATAGGTTTTAGGGCTAGAATGGTTTAGGGTTTAGGGTTTAGGGTGTAGTGATTTATGGTTTATTGTTTAGGGTTTAATCTAATTTTAGTGTTAAGGGTTTAGGGTTTCAATGCCTTAGGACTTAGAGCATATTGCCAGGGTTTAGGGTTTTAGGGTTTACGGTTTAATGTTTTACCTTTAGCCACCTTAGGGATGTTGCATTTTAGGGCTCATGCCTGTTTAGGGTTTAGGGTTTAGGTTTAGGATTTATGGTTTAGTTTTTAGGGCTTACCCGGCTTAGGGTTTAGGGTTTACAAAAATAGTTTATGTGCTACTCTAGGGTTTATGGTTTTAGGTTTAGGGATTAACCGGTTTAGGGTTTTAGGGTGTACCTGTTACTGGTTTAGGGTTTAGGGTTTGGGTTTAGGGTGTTATGCTGATCTAACAGGTTTAGGGTAAGGTATAACAAAATTACATGGTTTACCAGGGTTTAGTGTTTATGTTTAGGGTTGGGTTTATTGTTTAGCGGTTTAGGGATTAGTGGTTGGCAAACAATAGGGTTTAGGGATCAACAGTACGTTTAGGGTTTAGAGTTTTGTGTTTCTTTAGGGTTTAAGGTTTACATTTAGGGTTATGGGTTTAAGGTTTAGGGTTTAGACCTTATGGTTTAGTAGGGTAAAAAAATAGGGTTTTTATTTTAGGGTTTTGGCAAGTTGGTTTGGGGTTTAGGGTTTAGGGATTAAAGGTTTAGGGTATGAACATGAAGTTTAGGGTTCAAATGATCAAAGGGTTTAGTGTTTATGGACATTTATTACTACATGGTTATGGTTTAAAGTTTAGCCAATTTAGGGTTTAGGGATTAGGGTTTAGGGACTTAGGGTTTAGGGGTTAGGGTCAAGGGTTTACGATTTAAGTTTAGGGTTTAGGGTTATGGATTTAGGGTTTTAAGGTTTAGGATTTAAGGTTTAGGGTTCCCTAATGTTTAGGTTTTAGGAAAATTTCAGGATTTAGAAATGATTAGAGGATTAGTGTTTTAGCAGTCATAAGTGTTTGAAATATGAAACTAAGGGTATAGGATTTACGGTTTAATTGGTTTTAGGGACCTATTTAGTCCATTTAGGACTTAGGGTTTATTGCTTCAGGATTTACGGATTTAGGGTTTAGGGTTTAGGATCTTCAAGATGGATTATGGAGGGATTTAAGGATTTAGGGCTTTTAATGATAAGGACTATATGCTTTAGGGTTTAGGGTTTCAAGGGTTTAGGATTTAGGGTTTAGGAGTTAAGGGTTTATATAGCACAAGGGTTTAGGATTTAGTGTTTAGGTATCAAGGTTTGGGATTTAGGGTTTAGGTTTAGAGTTAGGGTTTAGGGTCTAAGGGGGGGTTTAGGGTTTAGTTAGCTTTAAGGGTTTAGTTTACCTCAGTGGTTTAGGGTTTAAGGTGTTTAGATTTTAAGGTGATTATGGTAAATTATGCACAATCTTTAGGGTTTAAGGTTTAGGTTTAGATGGTTTAGTATGATTTAGACCATTATGGTTTAGGGAATTAAACCAATTTAGTGGTTTAGGGGTTTATGAGTTCAGGGAGGCTAATTAATTTTAATTAATTAGACTAGATAGAAGGTGTTAATTAACGAAGGTTTCGTTAATTAGGGTTTAGGGTTTAGGATATGTGACTTTTAATGGTTTAATGTTCAATTAATGAAAATTTAAGAGAAGATGGTTTATTGATAATAAGGGTCATTAGGTTTTAGGAAAGGGAAAATTAGGATTTAAGGTTTAATTGCTTAGGGTTTATAGGTGTCTACAATGGCTTAGGGTTTAGGTTTTAGGGTATACGACTAAGGGTTTAGGGATTACGGTTTGGTGTTTATGGTTTAGGGCACAAGGTTAAGGGTAGGGTTTAGGTTTTATTGTTTAGGGCTTAGGGTTTAGGGCTTAGGGCTCAGGGTTTTGTTTTAATATTTGAGGTTTTAGTGTTTAGGGTTTAAGGTTTAGTGCTTAGGGATTCGGCTTAGTTTTTAGACTTTAGAGTTTAGGGTTTAGAGTTTAGGGTTTAGTGTTTAAAGTTTAGGGTTTAGGGCATTTAAAATTTAGGGTTTAGTGTTTAGGTTTATGGGTTCAGGGTTTAGGGTTTAGATATTAGGGTTTAGGAGTAAGGGTTTAGGGTTTAGAGTATAGGGCTATGGGTTTAGAGTTAATGTTTTAGGGTTTAGGGGTTATGGCTTAAGGTTTATATAGGTCTTAGGGTTTAGGGTTTACAATTTAGGGTTTAGGGGGTTTACAATTTAGGGTTTAGTATTTAGGGTTATGGGTTTAGGGTTTAGGGTTTAGAGATTAGGGTTTAGGGTTTAGGATTAAGGGTTTAGGGTTTAGGGTTTAGGGTTTAGGGTTTAGAGTTAATGGTTTAGGGTTTAGGCTTTATGGCTTAAGGTTTACATAGGTCTTAAGGTTTAGGGTTTAGGGTTTAGGCTTTAGGATTTAGGATTTTTAGGGTTTAGGGTTTAGGGGTTAGGGTTTACGGCTCAAGCTTAGGATTTAGGGTTCATGATTAAGGGTTTAGGTTTTACGGCTAGGGGTTTAGCTTTTAGGACTCAGGATTTAAGTTTTATGTTTTAGAATTAGGGCTTATGTTTTAGGGTTTAGAGACGTGGGTATAGGGTATATGGTTTAGGGTTCAGTGTTAAGTGTTTATAGTGTAGGGTTTAGGATTTGGTGTTTAAGGTTTAGGACTCAGGGTTTAGGGCTAAGATTTTAGGGTTTAAAGTTAAGGGTTTAGGAATAAGTGTTTTAGTTATAGGGTTCAAGGTTTAGTGTTTAGGGTTTAGGTTATAGGGTTTAGGGCTAAGGCTTTAGAGTTTATGATTTAGTGTTTAGGGTTTAGGGTTTAGGGTTTAGGGTTTAGGGCTTATGGTTTAAGGCTCATCATTTAGGGTTTAGGGTTGAGGGCTCAAGGTTTAGGATTTATGGGATTTAGGGTTTAGGGTTTAGGGTTTAGGGTTTAGGGTTTAGGGCTAAGGGATTAGGGATTAGGATTGAGGTTGTTTCCAATTTAGGATTTAGGATCCAGGGTCTAGGGTTTAGGGATTAGGGATTAGGGCTAAGGGTTTAATGTTTAGGTTTTAGGATTTAGGGTTTAGGGTTTAGGCTTTAGAGTTTAGGGTTTAGGGTTTATGGTTTAGTGTTTAGGGTTTGGAATTTAGGGTTATGGGGTTAGGGTTTAACGTTTACGGTTTAAGGTTAAGGGTTTAGGGTTTAGGGTTTAGGGTTTAGGGCTACTGGTTTAGGGTTTAGGGCTCAAGGTTTAGGGATCATGGTTTAGGGTGAAGGGTTTAGGGTTTAGGTTTTAGTGTTTAGAGTTTATGATTTTTGGTTTAGGGTTTAGGGTTAAGGGTTTATGGGGTTTATGGTTTAGTGATTAATGTTTAGGGTTCAGGGTTTAGGAATCATTGTTTGGTTTAAGGTTTATAGTTTAGGGTTTATTGTTTAGGGGGTTTATGATTGAAGGTTTAGGGTTTAGGGTTTAGGGTTTATGTCTAAAGGTTTAGGGTTTATAGTTTAGGGTTTAGGGTTTAGTTAGATTTTATGGTTTAATGTTTAGGGTTTAGATTTTAGGGTTTAGGCGTAATTGTTTAGCATTTATCGTTTAGGGTTTAGGGTTTAGGGCTATGGGTTTATGGTTTATGGTTTAGGATTTTGGGTTTACGATTTAGGGTTCAAGGTTTAGTGTTTAGATTTTAGGATTTAATCCTCAAGGTTTAAGGTTTAGTGTTTAGGGTTTAGGGTTTAGGTTTTAGGGTTTAGAATTTAGGTTTTAGGTTTTAGGAAGAAATATTTAGGGATTTGGATTTAGGGTTTAGGTAGCTTACATTTGGTTTAGGGTTTAGGTTTAGTGTTTAACATTTAGGTTTTAGGGTTAAGGGTTAAGGGTTTAGGGGTAGGCTTTAGGCTTTAGGATTTAGGGTTTAGTGCTTATGGTTTAGGGATTAGGGTTTAGGGTTTAGGGTTTAAGTTTTAGGTTTTAGGGATCATGGTATAGGGTATAGGGTTTAGGGTTTATGGCTTAGGGTTTAGGGTTAAAGGCTAAGTGTTTAGGGTTTAGTGGTTTAGGGTTTAGGGTTTAGGGTTTAGGGTTTGGATTTTGTGGTTTAGGGATTAGTGTTTAGTGTTTAGGGTTTATTATTTAGGGCTTAGGTTTTGGTTTTAATGTTTAGAGGGTTTAGGGTTTAGGGTTTAGGGTTTAGGGTTTAGGGTTTAGGGTTTAGAGGGTTTATGGTTTAGGGTTTAGGCTCAGGGTTTAGGAATTAGGTTTTAGGGTTTAGGGTTTAGGAATTAGGTTTAAGGATTTAGAGTATAGGGTTTAAGGCTCATAGTTTAGTGTTTAGGTTTTAGGTTTTAGGGTTTATTGTTTAGATTTTAGGATTTATGGATTAGGGTTTAAGATTTAGGGCTAGGGGTTTAATGTTTAGGGATTTGAGCTCAATTTTTAGGGTTTAAGGTTTTGGGTTTATGGCTCAAGGTTTATTAATTGGTGTTTAGGGTTTAGGTTTTAAGGTTTAGGGATCATGTTTTACAGTTTAGGGTTTTGGTTTTAGTGTTTAGGGATCAAGGTTTATGGTTTAGGTTTTTGGATTTATGGCTAAATGTTTAGGGTTTAGGGTTTAGGGTTTATTATTTGGGGTTTGTGGTTTAGGGTTTACAAATCAGTGTTTAGGGTTTAGGTTTTATGATTTAGGGATAAAGGTTTAGGGTTTAGGGTTTACTGGGTTTAGGGTTTAGGGTTTTAGGATTTACGGGTTTTAAGGGTTTTAGGGTTTAGGGTTTAGGTTTTAGTGTTTAGGGTTTTACAAGGTTTAGGGGTTAGGGTTTAGGGCTAGGGTTTATGGTTTACATTTCAGGGTTTAGGGTTTAGGGTTTAAGGTTTAGGGTTTAGGGTTTAGATGTTTGGTTTAAATTTTAGGGTTTAGGATTTAGGATTTAGGGTTTAGGTTTAGGGTTTAGGGTTTAATTTTTAGGGTTTACGGTTTAGGGTTTAGGGTTTAGGGTTTTAGGTTTTAGGTTTTAGGTTTTGGGTTTAGCGTTTAGGTTTAGGGTTTATGGTTATGGGGTTTAGGGTTTAAGGGGTTTAGGGTTTAGGGTTTAGTTTTTATGTTTTATGGTTCATGGTTTAGGGTTTAAGGCTAGTGTTTAGGGTTTAAGGGGTTTATAGTTTAGGGTTTTGGGTTAAGGGTTTAAGGTTTAGGATTTAGGGTTTAGGGTTTAGGGTTTAGGGTTTAGGGTTTAGGGTTTAGGGCTTAGGATTTAGGTCTCTAATTTTTAGGGTTTAGGGTTTAAGGTTTAGGGTTTAGGGTCTAGTGTTTTGGGATTAGAAGTTTAGGGTTAAGGGATCATGGTTGAGGATTTATTGTTTTTTGTTTAGGGTTTAGGATTTAGGGGGTTTACAGTTTAGGGTTTACAATGTAGGGTTTAGGTATAAGGGTTTATGGTTTAGTTTTTTAAGGGTTTAGGTTTAGGGTTTTTAGGGTTTAGGTTTAGGGTTTAGGGTTTAGGGTTTAGGGTTTAGGGATTAGGGTTTAGGGTTTAGGGCTTAGGGTTTAGGGTGGTTTAGGTTTAGGGTTTTTTAGGGTTTAGGGTTTAGGGTTTATGGCATTTTTTAGGTTAAGGGTTTAGGGTTTAGGGCTAAGGGTTTAGGGTTTATTTTTTAGGGGTTTTAGGGTTTAGGTGGTTTATGGTTTTGAGTTTAGGTACATGGTTTAGGGATTAGGGTTTAGGGGTTAAGGTTTAGGTTTTAGTGTTTATGGTTTAGGCTTTAAGATTTATGGATTAGGGTTTAAGGTTTAGGGCTATGGGTTTAATGTTTAGGGTTTTGACCTCAAGGTTTAAGGTTTAAGGTTTTGGGTTTATGGATTACGGTTTAGGACTTGGTGTTTAGGGTTTAGGGTTTAGGGTTTATGTTTTAAGGTTTAGGGATCATGGTCTACATTTTAGGGTTTTGGTTTTAGGTTTAGGGTTTAGGGTTTAGGGTTTAGGGTTTAGGGTTTAGGGTTTAGAGATTTAGGGTTTTTAGGGTTTAGGGTTTAGGTTTAGGGTTTAGGTTTAGGTTTATGTTTAGGGTTTATGGTTTAGGGTTTAGGTTTAGGATAAGGTTTAGTCTTCGGATTTAGAGTTTAAGTTTAGGGTTTAAGGGTTTTGGGTTTAGGTTCCAAGGTTTATGGTTTAGGGCTTAGGGTTTATGGCTTAGTGTTACAGGTTTAGGATTTATGGTTTAGGGTTCATAGTATAGGGTTTCATGTTTAGGGGGTTTACAATTAAGGGTTTAGGGTTTGTGGATTAAGGTTTAGTGTATATCATTTTTGGTTTAGGGATAAGGTTTAGGGTTTAGGGTTTAGTGCTCATGTTTCAAGGTTCAAGGTTTAGGGTTTACAATTTAGGGTTTAGGGTTTATGGTTTGGGGTTTAGAGTATAGGGTTTGAGGTTTAGGTCTTAGGGTTTAGGGTTTAGGTTTTAGGTTTGAGGGTTTAGGGATTTGGGTTATTGGTTTAGGGTTTTGGGATAAGGGTTTAGGGTTTAGGGTTTAGGGTTTAGGGTTTAGGGTTTATGGGGTTTAAGCTTTAGTGTTTATCATTTAGGGTTTAGGGCATATATGGTTTAGGGTTTAGGGTTTAGTGCTCATGATTAAGGGTTTATAGTTTAGGGTTTAAGGTTTAGGGTTTAGGGTTTAGGGTTTAGGATTAGGGATTTAGGGCCAGGTGTTTAGGGATTAAGGTTTAGGGCATAAGGTTTAGGGTTTATGGGGTTTAGATTTAAGGGGTTTAGGGTTTAAGGTTTATAGTTTAGGGTATAGGGTTTAGGGAATAGGGTTTAGGGTTTATGGTTTAGGGTTTATGGTTTAGGTATAGGGTTTAGGGTTTAGGGTTTAGGGTTTAGGGTTTAGGGTTTAGGGGGTTATAGTTTAGGGTTTAGGGTTTAAGGTTTAGGGTTTAGGGTTTAGGGCTTAGGGTTTAGGATTTAGGGCTCAAGGTTTAGGGTTTTTGTTATTAGGGTTCAAGATTTAGGGTTTAGGATTTAAGGTTTAGGGTTTAAGTTTAGGGTTTAGGGTTTATGGCTAGGTTTATGGTTTAGGGATTTAGGGTTTATTGGTTTAGGTTTAGGGTTTGCGAGTTTAGGGTTTTCTATTTACATTAAGGGTTTAGGTTTTAGGGGTTATAAGTTTAGGGTATTAAGGTTTAGGTTTAGGGTTTAGGTTTAGGGTTTAAGGTTTAGGGTTTATGGGGTTTACGATTTAGGTTTCAGGGTATAGGTTTTAGGGTTAAGGACTAAGGGTTTAGGGATTATAGTTTAGGTGTTAGGGTTTAGGGCTCAATTTTAGGGTTTAGGGTTTTTTAGGGTTTAGGGTTTAGGGTTTTTAGGGTTTAGGGTTTAGGTTTAGGGTTTAGGGTTTAGGGTTTCAAGTTTAGGCTTAGTTTTTAGAGTTTAGAGTTTAGGGTTTAGGACTTAGGGTTTAGGGTTTAGGGTTTAGGGTTTAGGGTTTACAATTTAGGGTTTAGTGTTTAGGGTTATGGGTTTAAGGTTTAGGGTTTAGGGATTAGGGTTTAGGGTTTAGGGTTTAGGGTTTAGAGTTAATTGTTTAGGGTTTAGGATTTAGGGCTTAAGGTTTACATTGGTCTTAAGGTTTAGGGTTTAGGGTTTAGGGTTTATGTTTAGGACTTATAGTTTAGGGTTTAGGGTTTATGGATCAAGCTTTAGGATTTAGGGTTCATGGTTAAGGGTTTAGGTTTTAGGGCTAGGGGTTTAGATTTTAGGGCTTAGGATTTAAGTTTTATGGTTTAGTGTTTAGGGTTTAGGTTTTAAGGTTTAGAGACCAGGGTTTAAGGTTTATGGTTAGGGTTTAGGGTTAAGTGTTTAGGGTTTAGGGTTTAGGGTTTAATATTTGGGTTTTGGGGTTTAGGTTCAGGGATTATGGTTTAGGGCTAAGATTTTAGGGTTTAAGTTTTAGGGTTTAGGGCTTAGTGTTTAAGTTTTAGGGTTTAGGGTTTAGTGTTTAGGGTTTATGGTTTAGGTTTTAAGGGTTATAGGGTTTAGGGCTAAGGGTTTAGGAATTTATGATTTACTATTTAGGGTTTAGGGTTTAGGGGGTTTAGGGCTTAGGGTTTATGGTTTATGGTTTAAGGTTTATGGCTTAGGGTTTAGGGTTTAGGGTTTAGGGTTTAGGGTTTAGTGTTTAGTGTTTAGGGTTTAGGGTTCAGGGTTTGAGGTTTAAGGTTTAGGGTTTAGTGTTTAGGGATTAGTGTTTAGGGTTTACGGTTTAGTTTTTAGGGTTTAGGGTTTAGGATTTTTAGGGCTCAAGGGTTTAGGGTTTAGGGTTTAGGTTTTATGGTTTAGGATTTAGGGTTTAGGGTTTAGGGTTTAGGGTTTAGGGTTTAGGGTTTAGGGTTTAGGGTTTAGGGATTTAGGTTTAGGGTTTAGGGTTTTAGGGTTTATGGTTTAGGGTTTATGGTTTAGGGTTTATGGTTTAGGGTTTTTAGGTTTAGGGGTTTAGGGTTTAGGGGTTTAGGGTTTAGGGTTTAGGGTTTAGGGTTTAAGGGTTTAGGGTTTAGGGTTTTAGGGTTTAGGGTTTAGGGTTTAGGTTTAGGGTTTATATTTTAGGGTTTAGGGCTCTAAGGTTTAGGGTTTAGGGTTTAGGGTTTATGGTTTAGGGTTTAGGGTTTAGGGTTTAAGTTTATGATTTAGGTTTAAGGTTTAGGGGTTTTAAGGGTTTAGGGTTTATGTTTTACCATTTAGGGTTTAGGGTTGAGGGCTCGAGGTTTAGGGTTTAGGGTTTAGTGTTGAGGGTTTAGTATTTAGGGTTTAGGTTTTAAGGTTTAAGGTTTAAGTTTTAGGGTTTAGGGTTTAGGGATTAAGGTTTAGGGTGTATGGGGTTTAGGGTTTATGGTTTAGGGCTCTTTGTTTAGGGTTTAGGGATTAGGTTTTAGGGCTAAGGAATTAGGGTTTAGGGTTGAGGTTTTTTCTGGTTTAGGATTTAGGATCCAAGGTTTAGGGTTTAGGGTTTAGGGCTAAGGGTTTAGGGTTTAGGGTTTAGAGTTTAGGGTTTAGAGTTTAGGGTTTATGGTTTAGGGTTTAGGGTTTAGGGTTTATGGTTTAGGGTTTAGGTTTAAGGTTTAGGGTTTGGGGTTTAGGGTTTAAGGTTTAGGTTAAGGGTTTAGGTTTTAGGGTTTAGGGTTTAGTATAGGGTTTAGGGTTTAGGGTTTAGGGTTTAGGGTTTAGGGCTTATGGTTTGGTTTAAGGGTTTAGGGTTTATGGTTTGGGGTTTAGGGTTTAGTGTTTAGAGTTTATGATTTTTTGTTTAGGGTTTAGGGCTTAGGGGTTTATGGGGTTTAGGGTTTAGGGTTTAGTGATTAAGGTTTAGGGTTCAGGGCTTAGGGCTCATTTTTTATGGTTTAAGGTTTATAGTTTAGGTTTTATTGTTTAGGGGGTTTATGATTTAGGGTTTATGGTTTATAGTTTAGGGTTTTGGGCTAAAGTTTTAGGGTGTTTAGGGTTTAGGGTTTAGGGATTAAGGTTTAGGGTTTTAGGGTTTAGGGTTTAGGGTTTAGGGTTTAGTTAGGGTTTAGGGTTTAGGTTTTAGGGTTTAGGTTTAGGGTTTATGGGTTATGGGGTTTAATTTTTAGGTTTTAGGGTTTAGGGTTTTAAGGGTTTATGGTTTATGGTTTAGCTTTAGGGTTTATGATTTAGGGCTAAGGTTTTATGGTTTAATTTTAGGGTTTAGGGCTCAGGTTTTAAGGTTTAGTGTTTAGGGTTTAGAGTTTAGAGTTTATGACTTATGGTTTAGGGTTTATGGATTAGGGATTAGGGTTTATGTTATAGAGTTTAGGGCTCAAGTTTTAGGCATTAGGGTTTAGGTTTTAGGGTTTAGGGCTCAGGGTTTATGTTTTAGGGTTCAAGTTTTAGGTTTTAGAGTTTAGGGTTTAGGGACTAGGGTTTAAACTTTATGGTTTAGGGAGAAAGGTTTAGGTTTTTGAATTTAGGGCTAAGAATTTATGGTTTAGGGATTAGGTTTTAGGTTTTAGGGTTTAGGGTTTTGGATTTAGTATTTAGGGTTCATGGTTTAGGGTTTATAGTCAAGGGTTTAGGCTTTAGGATTTAGTATTTAGGGCTAAAGGCTTAGGGTTTAGGATTTATGGTTTTTGGTTTAGGGTTTATGATTTTGGGATCAGGGTTTATTGTTTAAAATTTACAATTTAGGGGTTAGGGCTAAGGGTTTATGGATTACAGTTTAGGGTATAGGGCTTACAACTTAGGGTTTAGTGTTTAGGGCTAGGTTTTTAGGGTTTAAAGTTTGGGGTTTAAGGTTTAAGGCTTGGGATTTAGGGGTTAGGGCTCAAGGTTTTGGATTTAGGGTTTAGGGTTTAGGATTTAGGGTTTAATTTTTTATGGAATTTACTATTTAGGGTTTAGGGTTTAGGGGTAGGGGTTTAGGCTTTAGGGTTTAAGGATTAGGGTTTAGGTTTTAAGTTTTAGGTTTTAGGGAGGGTAAGTGCACGAAGTTGGTGGATAATTCCATGGACATAAAAACCTGAAATACAGGAATCGTGATCGTGGTTTACATACCACGATCACAGTTTTAAAACCGCAATTGCGGTTCCTAAATTCTAGGTTCGGTAATTACTGATCATGGTTATAAACTGTGATCGCGGAACTCTGAGACAAAAATGAGCAATCCCGTGACTCCTTATTTTCCTCATTTTTCATTTCAAACCGTGATTTAGATCCTAAATGTTTTTCACTCAGAGGTTTGAATACCACCTCAAAATTTCTATCGGACTTCTAGGGATAGTGATAGATTTAACCATGCTAAAGATGAGGTGCACTAAAAGTCCCCGATTGTAATATTTTTTTGCATTTTAGTTTTTTTTTGTATTTTCATGGGTTTTTTTGAAATATTTTGTTTATGTATACAATTTTAGGTTTTATCAATGGTCGGCAAATCAAAATCAAGGTAAACCATTCAGGCTTTAATCCTCAAACCCCACTGAACATTCCTCAAAACCCTCTAAACATTCCTTAAAACCCTCCTCTAAACATAGATCCACCTCCTATGGCTCCTTCTATCCCCACTGAGTCAATAGGAACGTAAGATAATATCATTGGAAGAATCCAAGAAAATAAAATTGTCATTGAGGGTAATTCAGGGTATAAGACAAAATCATGCTACAAATCCATCCCGCATGACTTTATCCAATACATTGTAAACATTGATTGGTGAAGTCGAGTCTGCAACCAACTAAATACATAGATGGAACTGTTGTTGCAGACTCACAGCACCCCTGGATGTAGATCAGGCTTCTAGGTTGGTCACTTAGCATCCAGTGTGATTACACAACATGAAAACCTCTCTCCAAGTGTGGGACTTGTGAAACTGAGAGAGGAATCTCCAGATTAGAGGCTGGTTCCTCAAACTCCTCTGATTTAGATCTATATTTTACACAACTACAGAGGTTCAGATCCTAATCCTACTCTAAACTGCAAGGAGACAGGGATAGAAATGCAAAAATTGAAACTAACTAAAGGTGGTGATGCACCAAAAGGAGTGGTGAAACATTTCTGTCATGCAAATAGACACAGACCAAAGATTGCAACATAAAACATACACAGGCTGATAAGATATAATTTAGGATCTGAAATGAAGCAAACAATACAAAGGACTAAAACTCATTCACAAGAATTACATTATCATTTCCAATGTCAAAATCACTGCATTACAACCTCAGAGAGGTAAAAACTCTTACAATCTTTTGAGAGGTCTGATTCTTCAAACAATCACTTGCTGGAGGTGAAAGAAGAAGTTGCTATGTCCAAAAAATGTTCCCCCCTTAGAAATGAGCCAAATCTGGCTTTTACATTACATGGGTCGAGCCCAGGAGACAGAAACGTACAAAAATGTGAGAGCCCATTCCTCCTCAACTGCAGATGCATTAAAATGGCATGGGATACCTTACAAACCCATACCCTGTTAATTTTGACCGAATTACAGGAGAATGCGATCCATTCTGCATTAAATTTGGTCACTGAAATGTCACTTTTGGCCATGACCACGCATCAGAGCCGTTTTTCAATTTTATCTCCCCAAACTACACCAAAATTCAAGATTAACCCTAGAATCATGTAGAGAATTTCATTAGCTTTCCGTTGATATAAAGGACGTGCAAATCTGAGCTCTAGATCAAAAGATATGGAGATCTAAAGATTTAGGGCACAAAACAGGCAAAAATGGTTTTGAAATTTTTTCCCTGTGCCTCTGCCACCGATTGGATGAAACGTGGCTTTGAAAGTTTTTGACTTTTTTGCATTGATTGGCCACTTGGGACAGTGGCATGCATGGGGGCTTCCTTTACCTTTTAGCTTTTTGGCTGAAACTTGGCCAAATTTTCTAACTACTCCCTGAGCTCCGCGCTTCCCTGTTCCATTGGACACGTGTCCTCTTCTGATTGGCTCGGGTTGACCCTTCAAACCTCGCCCTTTTCTCATTTGGACACTTCCCCTTGTGACACGTGTCATGATTTGGTTGGTCCGTGGGTCTACCGCCTTTTCACGTCCACCCCGTCCATTTGTCCCAGATGTCCCAGTGCTGTCTGGGACAAAAACTTCCGATCTGCCCGAAATGGGCTTCCTTGTCCCTCATTTGGCTTATGACACATGGTGTAATGTGATTGGCTCTCGGCTCCTTCAGCTATCCGCATCCCATGCGTCCCTTTGTCCCAACTGTCCCAGTGTGAAAGTTCTCCTTTTCGGCTGATCCGGGCGGTTCGCATCCTCACGGCCCAAATGTCCCAGACTGTTCCACTCAACAGTTACTCGATTTTATTTTCCTTCAGCCGACCTGGCTTTCCGCGTCCTGCGCATCCCGACGGCCCAGATGTCCCTTTGCTCTGCAGACTGCCTGGCGGCCTTTCGGCCGATTTGCGCCTAGATGTCCCTACTGTTGCTACTGTTGCGAGGACTAGGACTTAGCCATTTTTCATGATTTTTCCTGGCCCAAGCTTGTTTTTTGTAACTTTTTCACCTTTTCTCAGAACTTTCTCTTTTCTTCTTAGACAGGGGAGTTAGAAAAAATCTGAGGGGACCCTAGAAACATGATTTTTTTCCCTGAATCAATCTATTTACCTGGGACTTGATAATTTAATGCATGTCATCAAAATTTACCATGGGGTTGGATTTTGGATAACAATTTGGTGACTCAGCGGGGTTACCTGCCTGCTAGGTAGAAGATACCAGTTGCATGAAGCAGTCCATTGGGCATAGAGTCATCAAATATTCTAGTTTAGAACACCAACTGACTCAGAATGTGTAAGGAGGAAGATGGAATATCACCTGATGAAAGCAAGGATTGTAAAACATCTCCATGGACAGCAAGCTGTGCCAAAGCACTTAGGGAAAACAAAACTAACCTACAGCAAAACAATGTGCACAAGCACTTGGAGGAATGAAAATCTAATCTAATATTTACAAGGTAGTGAACTTCCCTCTAGAAGCAATGCTTGAGATAGATTCCATTGACTGGAATCTGCAGTTCTTCACCATCCAATGAGGCCAATTGGAAAGCATTGTTGTTCTTGCACTTCGTGACCATGTATGGGCCACTCCAAATGGCATCAAATTTTGAATGCCTTCCTGGTTTTGCTCTATCCACATCCCATTTCAACACTAGATCTCCAACTTGAAAAGATCTATCCTTGGCCTTTCTATCAAAGGTCTTCTTGATCAAAGCTTGATCCTTTTCCATTGCTTGGGATGCCTGATTTTTGATCTCTTGCAGCTCCATCAACTCTGCATACCTCACCTCCATGGGCTCAAATTCAAGCAACTCTAGCTGCTTCATGAGTTCCAATGTTGGCAACTCAAGTGACATGGGCAAGATTGCCTCTCTTCCATAGACAAGCCTGAATGGAGAGTTACCTGTGGATCTTTTGGGAGTTATCCTATCAGCCCATAAGGCTGATTTCAGTTTGGTATGCCAAGACCTCTGATTCTCGTCAAGAGTCCTCCTAATGATCCTCAACAAGTTCTTGTTTGTAGACTCAGCCTGGCCATTACCTTGGGGGTAATAGTTTGATGAAGTGCTTAGGTAGATACCGTTCTTGACAGCCCACTCAGTCACCTTAGATCCAATGAATGCCAATGCATTATCAGAGATTATTGTAGCATGTACACCAAATCTGGTTGTTATCCACTCATAAAAGTCTAAGATGCTAGACTCATTTGCCTCTTTGAGTGCTACTGCTTCTGTCCATTTGGTGAAGTAGTCTGTGGCTGTCAAAATCCATTTGTGCCCTTGGCTTGAATTGGGATTAATGACTCCAATGAAGTCCAAACCCCATTGCATGAATGGCTGGTCAACTGAGATTGGATGTAATGGAAGGGCAGCAAGTCTCTCTTTTCCTGTGAAGAATGCACAATTCTTACACCTCTTGATCCATGCATAGCAATCACTGAAGATTTTAGGCCAATAATAACCAGCCTTCATGATTTTTAGAGCGATGTCACTCTTGGTGCAAAATGACCACCAGCTGGTCCACCATGAAACTCTTCCAACACCCTTTGAATCTGATTTGTGCTAATGCATCTCAGCAGCACTCCATTCACATCTTTCTTGAACAAAACTCCATCAACAATGGCATACGGGACAACCTGCAATCTGAAGTGTCTCCTTTGGGTCTTGTTCATCTCCGGAGGGCATAGGCCTGTGCCTAGGAAGTGTATAATATCTTGGGTCCAGCAAGGAGTGGGGGCAGCATTGTCTTCTTCTTGATTGCCACTTGGCTCATGGCTGTCCTGGACTGTCAAAACAGCCTCTTCTTCATTGCATACTTCTTTTTGCTTCCCCAAAACCAGCTGCTCACACAATCCTTTCCCTCTTACCAGCTTGGTGATCTTGATCTCAATGTCATACTCCATGACACGGGTGATCCAACCTACCCTTTTCTCATTCAAATCCTTGTTGAGGAGGAAGTCCTTAACCCCAACATGTGAGACCAGCAACTGGACCTTGTTGTTTGAGACTAAATGCTTGAATTTCTTCAAGCTTCTGATTACTGCAAGTACATGCTTCTCAATAAAAGAGTACCTCACCTCATAGTCATCTAGGCTCTGGCTGAAGAAGGTAATTGGCTGCTCATCATTATCTTTGTTCTATTGTACCAAAATGGCAGAGATAGTGTCATTACCTCCAAATGCATAGAGGATGAAATCCTTGGAGAAGTCTGGGTTGATGAGAGTTGGTGCTTGGGAGATGGCTTCTTTGATTGCTTCAAAACTCTCCTTGCCTTCTATTGTCCACTTGAAAGCCATGCTCTTCTTTAACATTTTGGTGATGGGCTTGACAAGGGCTGTAAAATCTGGGACAAACCTCCGAACAAAGTTTATCCTTCCCAAGAAACTCTGAAGGGCTTTCTTGTGGCTTGGCAATGGTAGTGCTCTTATGGCTTCAACCCTCTCTGGATCAATTGCTAATCCTTCCTTGGAGACAATATGGCCAAGGAGCTTTCCTTCATGTGTAAGAAAGATGCACTTCTTAGGATTCAAGGACACTCCAAACCTTCTACACCTCTGAAACACTTGCCTGAGGTGAAAGAGATGGTCTGTTACATTCTTTGAGAAGACAGTGATATCATCTAGGTATACCAGCACTATCTTGTTGATCAAGCCTTTGAATGCCATATCCATAGCTCTCTAGAATGTTGCTTCCGCATTCGACAGTGTTATCCTGTAAAATTAGCAAGGGAAATTTTACTGATAACCATACCAAAATTTTGTTCCGATCCCTCGTTAGGGACCCCTTACGTTCAGAACGTTGCAAAATCCCTTCCTAGGAAATCTTAGTTTTCTGAACTTAGTCATTTTTGGTCTTTTTGGCCGGGCGCATATAATGACTATGTAACATCAAATTTTGATGCGCCCCCTTTAAACCCTTTGGCACATGCTTTCTTGTGATAGTAGGCATTTTTGTGCGCCTCTTTATGTTGAGTCTTTCCTGCGTGTGCCAAGGCGCGTGCACCTTCCTATCAACAGATCATTTGTTGCGCCTCTTTTTGGTGCGCCAAAGGCACACATATTCCTCTATCAACACCACTTTTGGTGTGCAAAGGCACACATATCTTCGTGTTGGCAAGCATTTTGGTGTGCCAAAGGGCGCATGTTTTCTCATGTTGACAGCTCGTTTGGTGCGTCGCTTAGAAATTTGGTGGTGCATTTATTGCTACATCGCCTATATATAGGCGCGTCTGCACTGTCATTATCACTAGTGCAATCACGTGACTATTTTCATTATTTTCTCTGAGCTTGTCAGCGCACCTGCCCTGTCACTTTCAAATTACTTTGTGGACCCATTTTCGTGCATTTCTTCGTTATAAAAGCCGGGTAAGAGGTCCTCCTTCTTTTGAGCTTCATGTTTGTGGTTTTTGGCTGTTCATGGATATGTTTTGGATTGAAAAGAAATAAAATCATGAACTTTCTGTTCCCCCCTTGCTGTCTTTCCACATTTCCTCCCCCTCTCCAGATCTGCTGGTAGAGAGAGTCTTGTTCTGAAGTAATAGCTTGAAACCCCTTTTGTTTAAGCCTTTTCAATCACCCAAATGAAACTTGCAAAGAGAGCTTAACCATATAAACCCCTCTGAAGAATCAAAGTTTTAAAGGAAACTATATTTTCCTTTGGCGCATTGGCATATTGTGTAACATCCAAGACAGTTGCACCCTTGGTGCATCTGTTGCCTCTGTTACACAAAGATAAGTTGCGCCAATGGCACGCATTTCCTGCCTACTACATCATAAAAAGATGCGCCCTCATGGCACACTTCCCTCACTTGCTGCAAGTGCTTTCCATGCGCCCTCTTGGCACATCAAACTTGAGTATAACATCATAAATTCCTGTGCCCCTTTGGTGCACCCAGCATCCATGTAGCAGTCTTTTTCTATGCGCCAAGTGCAAAGCTATAAACGGCGCAGGCGCGTCCCTCATCGCAACAACATTGTGTCATGCAGACCTTCCATGCACCGCGCCAAGTTCCCCTTCAGCGCATGAACATATGATGTTACACGCATTATTCCTGTGCCCTTTGGCGCACCCTGTACCCGTGTAACATGAAAATAATTTGCACCCTTTATAAAATAAACATATGGAGCAAGCACACTCGCACTTACAGCAATAGAAAATGCACTCTGTAGTGTCTATGCGCCATGCGCCCTTTGGCGCTGATTTAACCCTTGCAACACCCTTTTCCTGTGTGCCTTGTCTATTTAGCTCTGCAATCTACAATATCCATGCGCCATGCGCCCTGAGGCCCCAAAATTACTAACTCTTTCTTCTGTCAGCATTTCAATGGAAAATCAAGTAGCTGACACGGCTTTCTTCGATTGGGTTTCACTTCTTATTCTTGCAGATCAGCAGCTAAGTTCAGAAGAACATATGTCAACATCAAGCAAGAGACCTACCAAATCCAAAGGCAAGACCAAGCTCTTGGAAGAAGAAATGAAGTATAAGTATCAGAGGGTCAGAATGCCCAACTCCCAGGCTGAGTGTGACCTGGACATCAGAGACTCAGAGTTGGGACATATCGATATGGAGGAATTCTGGGTCAGGACTCAGAAGGTCACAAGAAGTCCATGGATGGACAAGCTGATAGGCAGTGCCCTGCACTTTGCTGGGGGAATCCCAGTCAGCGCCGTTAACAATGAATTCATGATGGTGGTTGCCCGGTGCTACAATAAAGACACAAGATGTGTCGTAAATGAGAAGGGCGAGGTCATAATTAACCTCACTGCCCGCCACTTCGAGATAATACTCGGCATTCCTCATCACCGGCACTTTGTGGCTGTCAGCCGAGAGGATTGTATCAAAGCCTGGGACGACCATGAAGATCAGTGCATGCAACTGATGAATGAAGTCTATCTGAAGAACAAGAAAGTAGTGACCCGTTGGCCACAAATCATTCACCGCAGTGATTTTTCGGAGGAGCTCAGTGACACCATCACGTTCCTGAGCAGGGTCTTTGGGCTTCCTGACACCCACTATTTCCACAAATGGATGCTGCGGTATTTAGAAACAATGAACAAAAATGTGCCTGATCAACGCTTCGAATGGGCAGAAATTATAAGCAGCACGATATCAGAACAGCTGCAACAATTCCCCTCAATAGGGAGATTCTACATGAATTCCTATGTTGTTTATGCTGCAGCTTCTGAAAGGGACTATCCAGCTCTGATGTGGAGTGGGGTTTGGCCCCAAGTTAGAATCTATGAATACTATCCAGAGCTGAAGCTGGAGAATAGCATCCCTCAATTTACAAAGATCAATGATGCATTTTTCTATTTTCATCATCTGCCTGTTGAGGCCGAATATGACTTACGGTCGCACGACCAAGAGCATCGTGGCAGCCACTGAAAAATGGGGGGCCCTGTTCACCCAATTCCCCACATTTACTTATCTGAGAGCGGCTAACTTCTTGGGAGAGCCAACTAGACTGCCAAGATATGCTGGGCCCAAATTGATTCTGCTAGAGCTGTCAAGACAGCTAATCACTTATCATGAAAAGTGCCTAAAAAGAAAGAAGGGTGGAACTCCTTTCCCCCTCACAGTGGGTAGATATACATGTCTTACTCACCACAAGGCAAAGGACATGTTTGCATAGCTGGAGCTTATAAATCTGAAACATGACTTCATGGTAAGGCCTACCTTTGACCCGAGAAATTTTCTGCCAAGGGCTAAGCTCGATCTGATCCACTTCCCTTAGATCGAGGATATCTATATTGACCTATATCATGAGGTGGAGCTCAGGAGGAAAGACCATTCTCGTTTGGCCTTGGCAAAAATCATTCAATATGGGGTAGCCATCGTCCCCAAAGGCTACCAAACTACCGAAGAGGAAGTGGATCAAGTATATCTTGACACAGGTGGGCATGATTATCCTTTCACGATAGTTGATAGGACTAAAGCACCTCAGACAATTGAGGAGAGGGTCAAAGAAACTCTGCACAGAATAGAGCATTGGTGCCGAATGAACGGACTCATCTACCTCGGGGTTGATTTCACAACCTCTCCATTGGGTAATGCACCTTCTCAATCTAAACAGTAGCCTAAAGGCAAGGTTAAAGGTAAGGAGGGTGAGTCCAGCACTTCTCAAGAGGAAGCTCCTGAAAGTCCTCCTTCCACTGCACCCAAACAGGTCATAACTCTGGCTTCTCCAAAGAAAGGAACGGAAGAAGATGTTCCAATAGGCCCATCCACTCATGATGTCACCACTGTTGTAACAACTCAGGTCCCTTCTGTCCCTTCTTCTTATCCTCCTTCCCCTCCTCAAGTGACTCAGGTGACTATTCCTTTGGTTGTGTCCTCTCCCCCTTCTTCTACTGTTCCTCCCACTTCTTCATCTATCTTCTCTTCTCTTGTGGACCTATCCCCCTCCATTTCTTCCCTCATCTCTGAGCTCCCTTCCCTTCCCATGTCTTCCTCTCCTACAGTATCTCTTCCTCCCGTGAGCACTTCTTCGGCCTCCCTCTCGATGCCGCCTCCAAGTGTCTCCACGTTTTTCCCTTCTGCTACTATAGTTGCACGCTTCTCTATTTCTAGCCCTTCTCCCATAAGTCCAGCCTGGATCTCCCAACACTTAAGTCAGCAAAAAAGGAAATTTCCCATTGCTCTGATGGAATTTTCCGTAATCCTGTCTAAAGGGGCAAAGAAGTAGAAGCCCGTCACATGCTTCTCTCAGAGTGCTTTGGGAGAGAGGGTAATGGAGATCGCATACCCCAATCCCCTCAAGGATAAAAAGGATCTGTCTCTAACAGATTATACAGTGACCCAAGTCACAATGGGGACGTCTTCTGAAAGCCTTCAGGGAGAGGCCCTATCTGTAGTTGACGCCCTCTGCAAGAAGCTTCAAGAAACAAAAGAAGAGAAAAGGCTATTGAAAGAGAAAAATAAACATCTACTCCAAGCCTTACAGAAGATGGGCAGTGCACCTCCCACAACTACTGCCGAGACTCCTGAGCCTCTGAGCCAGGATAAAATTAATGAATATGCAAAGATCGGTGAGTAGGGCATGGCAGTTTCAGCTTGGAGGAGCCAAATCCTCAAGGACAGTGAAAGAGTGATTGCCAAGTTCTCTGATTTATATCTAAACATCAACAAGGTGAATAAGGAGCTCCAAGCGTTAGCAAGACCCATATCAGAAGAGCTGGACCATGCTAGGCTACAGCATGAGACATTTCAACAAATGTTCGACTGTTCAGTCAAAGATCTGGTCAAGTTCGGCATCTTCGGTCATCCCAGGGCCCTCAATAAAGTCATTTCAACCCTGGACTACCGGGTGGATCAACTGGAATTTGTCCTTGAAAAGATCGATAAGGTGAAAGAAGAAGCCCTAGACGCACTGCACCAAATGGAACAAATCATTCTCAATATGTCTCCAGGATTGCTTACTCCTTCCTTCACCTTAACGGAAGTTGATGAAACCACCCGGATCTTCAAGGAGATCGTTTCACAAGGGCTGGGGCCAGAGGTCACTTTTGACGCGGAGTCCATCAATAACCTGCTGGCCTATCTGGACTTCATCGAGTTCCTCATAGAAGCAGAGAAAGAATATTCCAAACTCCCAGAGAAGCTCATAGACGAGTGGGAGACTTGCAAGGTGATCAGTCATCAACACAAGGATCCTTCCCAGGATCAACTAGGGCCCATGATCAGCAAGTTCATGGAATACCACGCTCAATTTCACATCTCATCACCTGAGCAGCAGCAAAATCAGGCTACCCCCTTTCAGCCGCAGGATGACGACGATGAATAGCTTCTCTTTCTTCTTCTTCTCTCTCGTCTTCAACTTTATTTTTGTGAATATCTTGAGTATGTTGGCACAAATGATAACATCATCCATGTTGCACCATGGGATGATGTCATCCATCAAGTTGTCAAAACTCAACATGACTTTGAGATATTTTGTATATCCTTGTATATATTTTGTAAATATCTTTGTAAATAGGTGGTTGGCTCCTTTTTGCCTTCTTTTCTTTCCTTCTATAAATACCCCAATGCTTGTTGTATTGGACATGAGTGAATATTTTTGAGATGAAAAATAGAAGTGAGGAGAAAAGACTTTGAGCTTTTTGTAACAGAAAGAATTATTAATACGATATTTAGTCTTTCTGCTGAATACGTGTGTTATTCTCATTGGATCTTTCTTACATTAGATCTGTGTGTTTGTTCTGTTGGATCTACTTTTGTTTTATTGTCATTTATTCATCAGTATTACTTTTCTCGTTTATGCAAGTAGGTTTGGCTCTGTTTACTACCAATCCCAAAACATAAACCCTCTGACCTTTCTGCTTTGGAATTCATTTCTTTTCTTTCTTCGGATCTGATCTTTCTCCATCCTCTCGTTCATTCCTTTCTTTTCACAGTCGAAAACATATTACTGGGATGAGATCCCAAACCCCCGAAGGTAGAATATTATGAGACTTGCACATATTCCTACTGGTAGAATACTAATAAACCAGTTTCGCTTTGCTGACTCAAAGAGGGGCTATGCCCTGCACACTGTTGGCTTGTCAATCCATAGATCTACCCAGGTGACAGATTTTCAGACCAACAATTTTTGACGACTCCATTGGGGAACGAACAGATGTATCAGATCTATGATAGTGGTAGGATAGAAAATCTAAAAAAAAAAATTCAGAAAAATCACTATCTATTTGCAAACTTTAACTTTTTTTCAAAATATCCAAAATTTTGTAAAAGTGAACCAAATTGAAAATTTTCTTCTGAGATCCATAGATCTGGCCCAGCTGAAGATCTTTAGTTCGCTGAGTTTTTATAAAAACCTGTATTTTTCCGTAGATCTAAGTTTTTGACTGTTTACCAAAAATTTCAAACTCTTTGAAAAAGTCAAATTTAGATCTAAAAATCAGCTTGCTAGTCTTCACTGTCATTTTATCCTCGTTGTTATTTGTCATTGACCGCAAAACAGTTTTTAGAAGAGGATAGTTTTTAAATATTTAGAAAAGTACATGCTGCTGGTTTTTGTCAGAAAAGCTAGAAAATCAGCAAGTACAACCAAAAATAAATTTTAAATTTGCTCAGCAACATTACAGATCGTACACTGGCAAGTGAGCCATTTACCCGTAGCAGGCGAGCTCGTGGAGAAGTCGATCCTATTTTTGATCTGCTTCAGAGGCACAATTTCAGTGTAACACCGGCACACTTTTCAACACTAAGTTCAGCTGATCGGTCAGCCAGAAGCACCTCACCTCCGCGGAAGAACCGGTTTTCACAAGGAACCTCCACATCCCTTTGTAGTGTCTTACTGCTCAGTGGAACTATGCTTCCAGCCCGTATTCTTTTTCCAGCTGTCTAGATGGTGGTGCCATGGGGAAATGCTATGGGTCCTCTCACATTACCACATCCTGTTCACGCGGTCCCTCACAGAAACCGAAAGAATTTTCTCAAATTCGACAGGAGCAGAAACCAAAGCATGGATTCACACATATCTGCATTCATCATGTCGTGTAGTATCCTAGATGTAAATCATGAGGATGTTTCGGTTCACCTTTTTCTGGAAACTCTACAAGCGCCTGCAGCTGAATGGTTTCAGCATTTACCAGCCGGATCTATTACCAGTTGGGCCACCTTGCGAGATGCTTTTGAAGACAGTACAAGCCTTCAGAAGATGCATTTGCATTATTATCATAGATCACTCACCTGAAGAAGGAGGCCAATGAGACCATGCGTGATTTTATCGCCAGGTTCAATGCATTAATCAACCGTGTCCCTGTTGCCATGCTTCCAACACCGAAAAATCAGAAGTGTTTCTTCGTGAACGCTATGAGCTTGAAAGTTAGTTTCTTGCTCCTTCAAGAGTGAGTGGCTACCTTGATTCTCACCCAGGCCACTGCCATTTGAATAGAAGATAATTTGATAATATCTAGCGAATTAAAAAAGGAATCATCCAAGCCTAAATCTTCAGACCCTTCTCCCACTACTTCGTCTGATCCGGTGTTTCAAAAGATGGTGAATGACTTACTTGCATTAAAGAAGCAGTTGGCCCAAGCTTCTCCTAGTTCCTCATACCGAGATATTCCACGGAGGAACTTCGTTCCCAACAATGTTCCACAAAGGCCGCACTTACCTGCAACTACTCCGCGGTTAGTGCTTGAGGCTCCTCCGGTCAATGCTCTAGCCGAAATCAAAGAAGAGGAACAAGATTATGAAGAACCTTCATCTCAGGGTGAAGATGATCAAGACGTCGGTGAGCCGACTGGCGACTCTACTATCGAGTATATGGAATTTGATGAGGAGGAATCTGATGAAGAAGAGGGTACCCAGGGCTATGCAAGCAGACAATCATATGTTGTTTTTACCCGCTTGCAAGGAAAAGAAGCAGAGGTCGCTGCCCATGTGCAGATGGAGAAGGCCATGTCAAACGTGCCTCCAACCATTGCTAAAAGAGGTAATCCTTTTCCTACTCAACACCCTGTTAAGTCTTTTGCAAGGAAATCTTTTCCCCCCATCTCTCCTCCAAATCAGCCCTCTCATATTCCTATCCAGATCAGTAATCCTACTCCACCATCGTGAAGTGAGGGACTCATTCCTTCACTAGCCCAACCCTTGGCCACGTATGATATCATAGATCATGCTAAAAATACCAAGATCCAAATATCTGAAGCCGAGTACCTTCAGTCGAATCCCGAATAGCTTGTAATATTGACCAAGTATATTCAAAGTCAAGCTATCATATCTAATCAGGCTTTCCCAAAAGGAATCCTTTCCACTCCTCCTGAATCTCGCATAAATGTTGCTTCAATATCTACATCAGGCAAGATAGAGCCCTTGTATCTCTCCCTCCTAATCAATGGCCACAAGCTAAGTAATTACATAATTGATTCGGGAGCTTCTGATAACGTCATGCTGGCAAAAGTTGCACATGCTTTGGGCCTCACCCTTACCAAGCCTTTTGGCAGATGTTATTCCTTGGAAACCAAGTAGGTGTCGTTGATTGGTCAAATCAAAGATGTGCAGTTCACATTTGCAGCGTTCCCGGAAAAGAGAGTAAAGATGACCGTCCTCGTTGTTGACATTCCAGTAGCCTACGGAATTTTGCTGGGAAGAAGGTTTTGCAACGAAGTTGGTGGGGAAATTCATATGGACTGGTCTAAAGCTAGAATCCCCGTCAAAGGTGTAATGAAGAATTTGGAGCCAGAATCATAAAAGAAATACTTGGTTACTAGCTCTAAGGACCCCAAAGCTCAAATTCTTTTTGAATCATCAGGGATGGGGAGCTAAATCTTGTCTACCGAGTCTGACAAAATGGTTGTTCTTGTCCAAGAAGAAGATCTTAATAAGATCTAGACTTTACAGTTTGATGGCAGCTGCGCAACCAGTGGATGTGGCGCCAGAGCTGTGCTAATATCTCCCGAGGAAGAAATTATTCCCCTCTCTTTCAAGTTGCAGTTTTTCAACACGAATAATACCGCTGAGTATGAATCTTTGTTACTCGGCATGCAGGCAGCAAGAGAGAGAGGGATCAAAAATCTGAAAGTACAAGGTGATGCAGAGCTAGTCGTGAATCAAGTTAAGAGGATATATCAAGTGAAGAATGAGAGGCTCAGGCACTACCGTAATGCAGTATGGGACAACATTGAAGAGTTTGATGCTTTTTCAATAGAATCCATTCCAAGAGCTCAAAATGACATGGCTGATTCATTGGCCGTTTCAGCGTCCCTCATGCTCCCTCACCCTGGGTTTGAAAACAAACAAATACACCATTGAGGTGGTTTTCCGCCCAAGCGTGCCAGACAATTCTCAGCATTGGCAAGTGTTCAACGATGACAATCAACTCATTGCCTTTCTAGAGAAGGTGGAAAATTTTAAAGAATTGCACTTTGAAGGATCTACTTCCACTTGTCGTGAATCAGTCACCGATCAAGACGATGAATCCGAAGGGAATGACGGCATATGTCAGCTCAAAGGAAATAAAATTCCAAAGGGCCTGGTTTCTCTGGAATGGTTGTTCGACAGGCATGATCGTTTTGTGAAAAAGAAGAGGCGAGATGATCCTGACTCATCCCCAGAAACCGAATTGGTCAATTTAGGTTTGGTAGAACACCCACAGTTTGTGAACATTGGAAAATGTTGCACGCCTGAAGAGAAGCGGAAGTTTGTCAAACTGCTGAAGAAATACATGGATGTATTGGCATGGTCCTACGCCGATCTAAAGTCTTTTAAGCCAAAGGACGTCCAGCATGACATCCCATTGAAAGAAGATGTTAAAGCCTTTCGCCAGAAGCAGAGGCATTATAATCCTAAGATCTCAGGTACTATCCAGGCTGAAATTCAGAAAATGCTGGATGCGAGAATCATTTTTCCTATCCATCACAGTACTTGGGTAGCAAATATTGTGCCAGTGTGCAAGAAGAACGGTGAAATACGCATATGCGTAGATTTTCAAAATCTGAATCAGGCTTCCTTGAAAGACAACTACCCACTTCCTATAATGGATCAAGTTCTACAAGCAGTCACTGGAGCAGAAATGCTGTCCATGCTTGATGGTTTTTCAGGCTACAATCAGATTGAAGTTTCACCTGAAGATCAATTTAAAACAACATTCACTACTCCCTGGGGTACATTTTCCTACAGCAGGATGCCTTTTGGCCTAACCAATGCTGGCGCCACTTTTCAGCGGGCCATGGACCTGGCATTCAAAGGTATGATGGGGAAGGTCATTGTGGTTTATCTAGATGACTTAACTGTGTTCTCTAAACAACGAAATGATCATTGTGATCATTTGGAGCAAGTATTGGCCAGATGCCGAGAGCATGGGATTTCCCTAAACCCAAAAAAGTCTATTTTTGGAGTCACAGAAGGAAAGCTGCTAGGGCATGTTGTTAGCAAAGAAGGAATGAAGATAGATACCGAAAGAGTTAAGGCTATTCAGAGCCTTACTCTGCCTACAAGCAAGACTGGAGTTCATTCTTTCTTCGGAAAGGTGAAATTTCTCAGGCGTTTTGTTCCTGACTTTGCTGAGAAGACATATTGAACATGATGAAGGGGTCACCAACTTTCCGATGGAGTGAGGAAGGGAAAAGGTCATTTGAAGAAATAAAAGCTTCCGTTGCTCACGCACCAGTTCTGGTATGTCCCAATTTCTCCAAAGATTTTATCATGTATAGTTATGCATCTGAGCATACTGTGTCTGCAATCTTGATGCAAAAGAATTCGGAGGATGTTGAATCTCCGATTGCGTTCATGAGCTCTCCTCTCAAGCCTCACGAAATAAAAATGTCTCAATTAGAAAAGCATGCCTTCGCCGTTGTTAAAGCAGTCAAAAACTTCAGGTATTACATTTTAAATTCCCATACAGTGGTGTTGGTCCCTGACATGGCGGTCAAATCAATTCTAAATCAACAGGATTTAGGAAGCTTGCGAGGGAATTGGATTGCAAAGGTTCAGGAGTACGACCTGGATATAAAACCAACCAAGCTGGTAAGAGGCAAGGGCCTATGTCAGCTTATGGCTGAAAACAAAGATTCAGAAAGCCCTGAGGAAAAGGATGATTGTACCAACGAAGCGCAAAGCCAGCTGGAGAAAGCCCATTCTCTGCCTCTGGTCCTATTTGTTGCAACCAGTGATGAGTGGTATTCCAATATTTTCTTCCTTACCTATGGTGAATGTCCAGCTCACCTAACTGCAAAGGAGAAGCGCACTATAAAGCTCAGGGCAGCCAAATATGTTATCTGGGATGACGGCTTATACAAACGCGGGATAGATGGTGTCTTCTTGCGGTGTGTCGACAAGCCATAGCAGGTGAAGTTACTTGAAATTTTTCATAATTCAGCCTGTGGAGGCCATTTTTCCTTTTCCGTGATAGCACACAAGATCATCCAAGCCAGGTACTATTGGCCGATGCTTTTCCAAGATACAGCTACCTGGGTAGCAAAGTGTGAACCTTGCCAGCAGTTCGTCAGCAAGCCCAAGATGGCTGCTTTTCCCCTTAGGCTGGTTGTTGTCAACCAACCATTCAGGCAGTGGGGAATTGATTTTATTGGTGCACTCAATCCCTAATCGAGTGCCGGACATAACTATGTCCTATCAGCAAAAAATTACTTCACTAAGTGGGTAGAAGCCATACCTGTCAAACATGCCACTTCCGAGGTTGTTTGCAGTTTTATCAAAGAAATTATCATTTTCAGGTTTGGCATTCCCAACAAGATTGTTGCTGACTAACTTCTCCTCGTGAGAAGTTATTAGTTTTTGCTATGAATATGGGATAACTTTGGCTCACACCTCAGATTATTACCCTCAGGGTAATGGTCAGGCCGAATCCAGTAACAAAAACTTGGTGACCATCATACGAAAGCTGGTGGATGAGAATCAATGAATGTGGCACAAGTCCTTATACGACGCTTTGTGGGCAGATCGCATTACTCCCAAGAGGTCTCTCGGTATGTCACCTATATTTCAAGTGTTATATGGTACTGATGCTAAACTTCCCATTTCTGCTAAACTTCCTTCTCTGTGCTTGGCACGAGCTATTGAAGATGAAACTTTCTAAAATTCTCTTAAAAAGAGGATCATGTATCTGACAGAACTCGAAGAAAAGAGAGTAAGAGTGGTCAACAGGATCACCGAACATCAGAATCAAGTCAAGAGACTGTTCGATAAAAAAGCTAAGCAAAGAAATTTCCAGGTGGGGGACCTCGTCCTTCTGTGGGACAAGCAAAGAGAGCCAAAAGGCATGCACGGAAAGTTTGATTCCCTATAGAGAGGACCTTTCAAGATCAAGTAGCTCAATGGAGAGAATAGTTTCTATCTCTCATAGCTGGATGGAACCAAACTCCCGCTCCCCTATGGCAGGCAGCATCTGAAAATCTTTAGAAAGTAGAGCTTGCTCTCTTCTTTTGTACAGTTTTCTTTAGTTGTGTGTTTTTGTCGTGTGTTTGTTTTTTGTTTGTTGTGTGTTCCCTTTTGTTTTCCCTCTGGTCACCCTTTTTTTTTACTATGTTACCCAATGGATAGGCAAATGAGACCTGGGATTCTCTACCCCCAAGTTTTCTCAGGGATAGTCCCCAGAAAGAGCCAGCTGTTATCCTGTAAAATTGGCAAGGGAAATTTTACTGATAACCATACCAAAATTTTGTTCTGATCCCTCGTTAGGGACCCCTTGCATTCAGAACGTTGCAAAATCCCTTCCCGGGAAATCTTAGTTTTCTGAACTTAGTCATTTTTGGTCTTTTTGGCCGGGTGCATATAATGACTATGTAACATCAACTTTTGATGTGCCCCCTTTAAACCCTTTGGCGCATGCTTTCTTGTGATAGCAGGCATTTTTTTGTGCCTCTCTATGTTGAGTCTTTCCTACATGCACCAAGGCGCATGCGCCTTCCTGTCAATAGATCATTTGTTGCACTAAAGGTGCACATATTCCTCTATCAACACCACTTTCGGTGCACAAAGGTGCACATATCTTCGTGTTGGCAAGCGTTTTGGTGCGGCAAAGGGTGCATGTTTTCTCGTGTCGACAGCTCGTTTGGTGCGCCACTTAGAAAGTTGGTGGCACATTTATTGCTACCTCACCTATATATAGGCGCGTCTGTGCTGTCATTATCACCAGTGCAATCATGTGACTATTTTCATTATTTTCTCTGAGCTTGTCAGTGCACCTACCCTATCACTTTCGAATTGCTTTATGGACCCATTTTCACACATTTATTCATTATAAAAGCCAGGTAAGAGGTCCTCCTTCTTTTGAGCTTCATTTTTGTGGTTTTTGGCTGTTCATGGATATGTTTTGGATTGAAAAGAAATAAAATCGTGAACTTGCTGTTCCCCCCTTGCTGTCTTTCAACATTTCCTCCCCCTCTCTAGATCTGCTGGTAGAGAGAGTCTTGTTCTAAAGTAATAACTTGAAACCCCTTTTGTTTAAGCCTTTTCAATCACCCAAATGAAACTTGCAAAGAGAGCTTAACCATATAAACCCCTCTGAAGAATCAAAGTTTTAAAAGAAACTATATTTTCCTTTGGCGCATTGGCATACTATGCAACATCCAAGATAGTTGTACCCTTGGTGCATCTGTCACCCATGTTACACAAAGATAAGCTGCGCCAATGGCATGCATTTCCTGCCTGCTACATCATAAAAATATGTGCCCTCATGGCGCACTTCCCTCACTTGCTGCAAGCACTTTCCGTGTGCCCTCTTGGCGCATCAGACTTGAGTGTAACATCATAAATTCCTGCGTCCCTTTGGTGCACCCAGCATCCATGTATCAGTATTTTTCTATTTTCCAAGTGCAAAGCTATAAATGGCATAGGCACGTCCCTCATCGTAACAACATTGTGTCATGCAGACCTTCCATGCACCGCGCCGAGTTCCCCTTTGGCACATGAACATATGATGTTACACGCATTATTCCTGCGCCCTTTGGCGCACCTTGTACCCATGTAACATGAAAATAATCTGCGCCCTTTATAAAATAAACACATGGTGCAGGCGCACTCGCACTTACAGCAACAGAAAATGCACTCTGCAGTGTCTATGCGCCATGCAACCTTTGGCGCTGATTTAACCCTTGCAACACCCTTTTACTATGCACCTTGTCTATTTAGCTCTGTAATCTGCAATATCCATGCGCCATGCGCCCTGAGGCCCCAAAATTACTAACTCTTTCTTCTGTTAGCATTTCAATGGAAAATCAAACAGCTGACACGGCTTCTTTGATTGGGTTTCACTTCTTATTCTTGTAGATCAGCAGCTAAGTTCAGAAGAACATATGTCAACATCAAGCAAGAGACCTACCAAATCCAAAGGCAAGGCCAAGCTCTTGGAAGAAGAAATGAAGTATAAGTATCAGAGGGTTAGAATGTCCGACTCCCAGGCTGAGTGTGACCTGGACATCAAAGACTCAGAGTTGGGACATATCGATATGGAGGAATTCTGGGTCAGGACTAAGAAGGTCACAGGAAGTCCATGGATGGACAAGCTAATAGGCAGTGCCCTGCACTTTGCTGGGGGAATCCCAGTCAGCGCTGTTAACAATGAATTCATGATGGTGGTTGCTCGGTGCTACAATAAAGACACAAGATGTGTCGTAAATGAGAAGGGCGAGGTCATAATTAACCTCACTGCCCGCCACTTCGAGATAATACTCGGCATTCCTCATCACCGGCACTTTGTGGCTGTCAGCCGAGAGGATTGTATCAAAGCCTGGGATGACCATGAAGATCAGTGCATGCAACTGATGAATGAAGTCTATCTGAAGAACAAGAAAGTAGTGACCCGTTGGCCACAAATCATTCACCGCAGTGATTTTTCGGAGGAGCTCAGTGACACCATCACGTTCCTAAGCAGGGTCTTTGGGCTTCCTGACACCCACTATTTCCACAAATGGATGCTGCGGTATTTAGAAACAATGAACAAAAATGTGCCTGATCAAGGCTTCGAATGGGCAGAAATTATAAGCAACACGATATCAGAACAGCTGCAACAATTCCCCACAATGGGGAGATTCTACATGAATTCCTATGTTGTTTATGTTGCAGCTTCTGAAAGGGACTATCCAGCTCTGATGCGGAGTGGGGTTTGGCCCCAAGTTAGAATCTATGAATACTATCCAGAGCTGAAGCTGGAGAATAGCATCCCTCAATTTACAAAGATCAATGATGCATTTTTCTATTTCATCATCTGCCTGTTGAGGCCGAATATGACTTACGGTCGCACGACCAAGAGCATCGTGGCAGCCACTGAAAAATGGGGGGCCCTGTTCACCCAATTCCCCACATTTACTTATCTGAGAGTGGCTAACTTCTTGGGAGAGCCAACTAGACTGCCAAGATATGTTGGCCCAAATTGATTCTGCTAGAGCTGTCAAGATAGCTAATCACTTATCACGAAAAGTGCCTAAAAAGAAAGAAGGGTGGAACTCCTTTCCCCCTCACAATGGGTAGATATACATGTCTTACTCACCACAAGGCAAAGGACATGTTTGCAGAGATGGAGCTTCTAAATATGAAACATGACTTCCCGATAAGGCCTACCTTTGACCTGAGAAATTGTCTGCCAAGGGCTAAGCTCGATCTGATCCACGTCCCTCAGATCGAGGATATCTACATTAACCTATATCACGAGGTGGAGCTCAGGAGGAAAGACCATTCTCATTTGGCCTTGGTAGAAATCATTCAATATGGGGTAACCATCGTCCCCAAAGGCTACCAAACTACCGAAGAGGAAGTGGATCAAGTATATCTTGACACAGGTGGGGATGATTGGCCTTTTGCGGCAGTTGATAGGACTAAAGCACCTCAGACAATTGAGGAGAGGGTCAAAGAAACTCTGCGCAGAACAGAGCATTGGTGCCGAATGAACGGACTCATCTACCTCGGGGTTGATTTCACAACCTCTCCCTTGGGTAACGCACCTTCTCAATCTAAACAACAGTCTAAAGGCAAGGGTAAAGGTAAGGAGGGTGAGTCCAGCACTTCTCAAGAGGAAGCTCCTGAAATTCCTCCTTCCGCTGCACCCGAATAGGTCATAACTCTTGCTTCTCCAGAGAAAGGAATGGAAGAAGATGTTCCAATAGGCCCATCCACTCAGGATGTCACCACTGCTGCAACAACCAAGGTCCCTTCTGTCCCTTCTTCTTCTCCTCCTTCCCCTCCTCGAGTGACTCAAGTGACTATTCCTTTGGTCGTGTCCTCTCCCCCCTTCTTCTACTGTTCCTCCCGCTTCTTCATCTATCTTCTCTTCTCTTGCGGACCTGTCCCCCTCCATTTCTTCCCTCATCTCTGAGCTCCCTTCCCTTCCCATGTCTTCCTCTCTTGTAGTATCTCTTCCTCCTGTGAGCACTTCTTCGGCCTCCCTCTCGATGCCACCTCCAAGTGTCTCCACGTTTTTCCCTTCTGCTACTGCAGCTGCCCCCTTCTTTGTTTCTGGCCCTTCTCCCATAAGTCCAGCCTGGATCTCCTAGCACTTAAGTCAGCAGAAAAGGAAAGTTCCCATCGCTCCGATGGACTTTTCTGTAATCCCGTCCAAAGGGGAAAAGAAGCAGAAGCCCGTCACACGCTTCTCTCAGAGTGCTTCGGGAGAGAGGGTAATGGATATCGCATACCCCAATCCCCTCAAGGATAAAAAGGATCTGTCTTCCGATAGATTATACAGTGACCCAAGTCACAATGGGGACGTCTTCTGAAAGCCTTCAGGGAGAGGCCCTATCTACAGTTGACGCCCTCTGCAAGAAGCTTCAAGAAACAAAAGAAGAGAAAAGGCTATTGAAAGAGAAAAATAAACATCTACTCCAAGCCTTACAGAAGATGGGCAGTGCACCTCCCACAACTACTGCCGAGACTCCTGAGCCTCTGAGCCAGGATAAAATTAATGAATATGTAAAGATCGGTGAGCAGGGCATGGTAGTTTCAGCTTGGAGGAGCCAAATCCTCAAGGACAGTGAAAGAGTGATCGCCAAGTTCTCTGATTTATATCTGAACATCAACAAGGTGAATAAGGAGCTCCAAGCATTAACAGGACCCATATAAGAAGAGCTAGACCATGCTAGGCTGTAGCATGAGACCTTTCAACAAATGTTTGACTGTTTAGTCAAAGATCTGGTCAAGTTCGGTGTCTTCGGTCATCCCAGGGCCCTCAATAAAGTCATTTCAAACCCTGGACTACCGGGTGGATCAACTGGAATTTGTCCTTGAAAAGATCGATAAGGTGAAAGAAGAAGCCCTGGACACGCTGCACCAAATGGAACAAATCATTCTCAATATGTCTCCAGGGTTGCTTACTCCTTCCTTCGCCTTAAGGAAAGTTGATGAAACCACCCGGATCTTCAAGGAGATCATTTCACAAGGGCTGGGGCTAGAGGTCACTTTTGACGCGGAGTCCATCAATAACCTGCTGGCCTGTCGGGACTTCATCGGGTTCCTCATAGAAGCAGAGAAAGAATATTCCAAACTCCCAGAGAAGCTCATAGACGAGCAGGAGACTTGCGAGGCAGATCAGTCAATGACACAAGGATCCTTCCCAGGATCAACTAGGGCCCATGATCAGCAAGTTCATGGAATACCACGCTCAATTCCACATCTCGTCACCTAAGCAGCATCAAAAGCAGGCTACCCCCTTTCGGCCACAGGATGCCGACCATGAATAGCTTCTCTTTCTTCTTCTTCTCTCTCTTCTTCGACTTTCTTTTTGTGAATATCTGGAGTATGTTGGCACAAATGATGACATCATCCATGTTGCACCATGGGATGATGTCATCCATCAAGTTGTCAAAAGTCAACATGACTTTGAGATATTTTGTATATCCTTGTAGATATTTTGTAAATATCTTTGTAAATAGGTGGTTGGCTCCTTTTTTCCTTCTTTTCTTTCCTTCTTCTATAAATACCCCAATGCTTGTTGTATTGGGCATGAGTGAATATCTTTCAGATGAAAAATAGAAGTGAGGAGAAAATACTTTGAGCTTTTTGTAACAGAAAGAATTATTAATATGATATTTAGTCTTTCTATAGAATACGTGTGTTATTTGGATTGGATCTTTCTTATGTTAGATCTGTGTGCTTGTTCTGCTGGATCTACTTCTATTTTATTGTAATTTATTCATCAGTATTGCTTTGCTCATTTTTGCAAGTAGGTTTGGCTCTGTTTACTACCAATCCCGAAACATAAACCCTCTAACCTTTCTACTTTGGAATTCATTTCTTTTCTTTCTTCGGATCTGATCTTTCTCCATCGTCTCGTTCATTCCTTTCTTTTCGCAATCGGAAACATCTTACTGGGATGAGATCCCAAACCCCCAAAGGTAAAATATTGTGAGACTTGCATAGATTCCTGCTGGTAGAATAGCAACAAACTAGTTTCACTTTGCTAACTCAAAGAGGGGCTATGCCCTGCACACTGTTGGCTCGTCTATCCATAGATCTACCCAGGCGATAGATTTTCAGACCAACAGACAGTCCAAATGGCATCATCTTGTAAGCATATGTGCCCCATTTGGTAGTGAAGGCCATCTTGAATTGATCTTCTTCCTTCACCACTATCTGATTATAGCCTGAATATCCATCTAGCAGTGAAAACCTTTCTGAACTAGCTACAACCTGCAATATTTGTTCCATTGATGGAAGCAGATAATGATCTTTGAGTGATGCTCTATTTAGATCACGAAAGTCCACACACAATCTTATTTCTCCATTTCTCTTTCTTACTGGCACCAAGTTTGCAACCCAACTTGAGTGTTTGCTGGGGAAGATGATACTGGCCTCAATAAGCTTACTTAACTCTTTTCTCATGAGAGGTCCAATATGGGGATTCACTGGCCTTTGCTTTTTCCTGACAAGATGGGATTCTGGATCGAGCTCAATAGTATGTTGTGCCAACTTTGGGTTGAAACCTCTTAGATCTTTGTAATTCCAAGAAAATACATCTGGGAACTCTTGACAAAGTTGAACAAAATTAGATTTCTCTTGTGAGGTACTTACTTTGCCAATTTGCAATGTTTTGCCTTCTTCCACTAAAATAGGCTCTGAATCTTTACCCTTTACTTGAATGTTCACTTTCTCCTTCTAGAAATGATCATTCAGGTTGAAGATTGACTCCAAGGTTATGAGGCCTTTTGGTAATTTGTTAGTTCTCAGCTGCACCACTTGGTCACCATACTGCTGCTGCAGCTTGTCTTGATTCCTGGCAGAGAACTCAGCTTCTTCTTGTAGGAAATTAACAATCTGCTGATCATTCTCGAAGACTTGCCAACTTGTATTGTTATCCAAAACAGCTGGTCTCACAACCAATTTGATATGAGGCTGAGATTTCTCATTTTTGATACTTTCTACAACATCAAACGTAGCCCCAATTGCTGCTAGCCTATCAGCGGCTTCATTCCTTTTTCTTGGGATGGAATTGATGCTAAAAGCTTCAAAATCTTCAATAAGATCCCATACCCGATTTTTATAGCACTTAAGCAGATTATCCTTGACAACATTTTTTCCTTTGACTTGGTTTACAATCAGCTCACTATCACCAAATACTTGCAAGTTCCTGATGACTTTCTTCTTTGCCCAATGCAGTCCATGGATTAAAGCTTCATACTCAGTTGTATTGTTGGAGCATGCAAACTAAAATCTAAAAGTTGAATAGTACCTTACTCCTTGAGGTGAAACAAGCATAGCTCCACCTCCTACACCTTGTCTACTCCTTGACCCATCAAAGAACAATTGCCATACTTCATTCTTGTCCTTATGATCTGGCTTGGTGATGCTGGGGAGAGGTTGATTCTCTTCATGTAAACAATAAACTCCTAGCTCAGATTCTTCTATTTCTTGATAAGGATCAAAAGCATGCACCTTGCTTGCCTATTCATCAAGAGTTAGATCTGGGATGCTTCTAACCTTAGTGTCAGCTTCATCAATGCTTGGGTGATCTTCTTGATCAAATGTTGAGCAATTGGCATTAATCTGACTTGGGGTGAAAGGCTCAATGTGAAAGTTTGCAATAGGTTCTGACCTGATTGTAGCCTTAGTTCCATACCTTGTTATGAACAACATGTGAGACCAATCAGCAGACAAATAGCCTTCAATCTTGGCTATGAAGTCCCTTGACAAGCAAAGGGCAAAGAGTGGTGGAAGGTCTATGACTGATACGTCTTGTAAAACAACAACATTTGGACATGCATGCAAGGTAAGACTCAAATTTCTAATCACTCCAACTGTGGCTATTGTTGTCCCATCCAGCTACACTACCCCTTTGGAAGTTGTTTCATACTGGAGCCCTAGCTGATCAGCTATTTGTTTAGGCATTACCGAGCTACTTGCCCTGGATTCAATCATGCAATTGTGCACTAGCTAACTTCCAATGATTAATGAAACATAGAAATGAGAGGGCTTCAACATTTTACCTTGCTATCCTCCATGATTCCCCTCAGGCTGGGTAGCATTTGTAAGCACTTTGTCTTGCATCTGAACTCTCTGATTCGAAGTTGGCCAGTCCTTCATGGCAGCTTGCAGCAGATCTCTTTGGCCTGGGATGGATAGGGATTCCCACATTGATATATTGACGTTTTTCTTCTTCATCTGATCAATGATACTGAACAGAGATGAAGTATCCCTTTGTTGTCCCTTGCACATTCATTCCTTGCAAATGGGCAGCAGTAACTAGCATTTGAGTTGGCCTAGGGGCTATTCTTGGCTGCCCCTGTGCATTTGAAACTGGACTTTGCTTGCCAACCATTTGTGGAACCATGGGAGGTTATGGATTGGTTGGGGCTAATGGCTGTTCTTCACCCAAATTCCTCCTTTTTGACCTTGTGTTGGCTGCAACACCTTGAGAAACTACTTGATTCATGCCACAGAAATCCTCTGCTTGCCAATTCACCAACGTGGTGTCATTTGGGGCTGATTGTTGTTGGAATGTTTCTTGTTGTTGATTGTTTCCTTGACTGCTCTCACCCTCCACACCAGTAGCTATCACCATTAGTGCTTGATTCAAAGCACCATTGAAGCACATGGATTGGTTATGAGGCTCATTGTATGGAAAAAACCAGTCATACTCCTGGGTAATGTTGTTTTGCATTGGCACCAATGCCTTGGAGGCAGATATGGCATTTGGATTATATGGCTAGAATGGTCTATTGGTAGGAGGCCTTGTTTGATTCATATTTACAGCTGGATTAGGTGGCCTTTTGTGGTTGGTATGGCTACCTGTTAGGCTGAGCCTGGGGTTGATAAGAAGGTCTAAAACCTTGGGCTTGTTACCTCTTGAGAGTAACCAGCTCATTGCCTAGGTTTTGCAATTGCTTCATGACTTCTTGAAGCTCATTTGGGGCACTTGGAGACGAAGTGGAAGCTTCATTCGAACTCTTATTTCTAGGAGTGGGAGAAGGAGCCAAATTAGGTGCTTGACTGGTGTTTGGGCTCTCAAAACTTGGAAACAGTGGCATGGAGGGTCTAGGGGCAAGTTTTCCAGCTTGGATCAAATAATTTTCAGCCTTAATGGCAATGCTATAAGCCATAGGGATAGTTATGCCTCCCATGGACTGAATTAACATAGAAATATCAGAATTTAGAGCTTTGAGATAGTAAAGAAAAGCACCTTCTGCTATTGGCCTGACTGCCACTGGAATCCTTTCCCAAGTCTTTTGAAATCTGAAGTTGAAATCAGTCAGCTGCTCATTGGGAGCTCTCTTGATAGTTGTCAGCTGCTCCAAAAGAGACAAGTTGTCTCCCTTCTCTCCAAATTTCTTGTGAAGTGCTATACATAGCTGATTCCAATTTGTGATAGAACCAACTCCAAGGCTTCTAAACCACTGTAATGCTTTACCCTTAAATGAAGACGCTAACAACTTGACAGCCACTTGCATTTCATTGATTTCATGGATCACACAAAGGTTAGCAATATCTTTAACATGATCACCTGGAGTAGTCTGATTTTCTCTAGTGAAATAGGGAATGTTCTTCAAGGCTGCAATAGGGACTGGATGTTGTGCATTGAGGTCAAGTGGGCTGCTGCCTATGAAGTTGATGTAGGGATTGTTCTGAGCCATTCTGATTGGTCTTAAAACTTTTGTTGACTGAATGAAAGGCCTACCAGGTGGAGGAGTTGAGAGAGTTCTGTTTGGTGGAGATGGAGACCTTTGAATCCTTCTTCCTCTTTGCCTTCTTCTTGGAGATAATTGCAGGTATTCAAACAACACTTCTTCTTCTCCAACTCTTGACCTTGTGGTGATTCTTCTCATGAGTTTTCAGGCCTGCACTGTTGAACCACTTGATTCTTCCCCTTGGAGTCACCAGATATGTAAATAATAGCTCTTTTTGAGCAAGAAAATTGTAGCAGATGCACATCAACCTTGCTGCAATAAAAATGAGACCTCTAGGTCCCACCGGGCATGCCAAAACTGTTGTTGTAGACTCACAGCACCCCTGGATGTAGATCAGGCTTCTAGGTTGATCACTTAGCATCCAGTGTGATTGCACAACATGGAAACCTATCTCCAAGTGTGGGACTTGTGAAACTGAGAGAGGAATCTCGAAATTAGAGGCTGGTTCCTCAAACTCCTCTGGTTTAGATCTATATTTTACACAACTACAGAGGTTCAGATACTAATCCTACTCTAAACTGCAAGGAGACAGAGATAAAAATGCAAAAATTTAAACTAACTAAAGGTGGTGATGCACCAAAAGGAGTGGTGAAACAGTTTTGTCATGAAAATAGACACAAACCAGAGATTGCAGCATAAAACATACACAGACAGATAAGATATAATTTAGGATCTTAAATGAAGTAAACAATACAAACAAAGGACTGAAACTCATTCACAAGGATTGCATTATCATTTCTAGTGTCAAAATCACTGCATTATAGCCTCAGAGAGGTAAAAACTCTTACAGTCTTTTGAGAGGTCTGATTCTTCAAACAATCACTTGCTGGAGGTGAAAGAAGAAGTTGCTATGTCCAAAAAATGTTCCCCCCTTAGAAATGAGCCAAATCTGGCTTTTACATTGCATGGGTCGAGCTTAGGAGATAGAAACATACAAAAAACATGAGATCCCATTCCTCCTCAACTACAGATGTATTAAAATGGCATGGGATACCTTACAAACCCATACCTTGTCAATTTTGACTGAATTGCAGGAGAATGCGACCCATTCTGCATTAAATTTGGTCGCGGAAATGTCACTTCTGGCCATGACCACGCGTCAGAGCAATTTTTCAATTTTCTCTCCCTAGACTACACCAAAATTCAATTTTGACCCCAGAATCATTTAGAGAATTTCAGAAGCTTTCCGTTGATATAAAGGACGTGCAAATCTGAGCTCTGGATTAAAAGATATGGAGATCTGAAATTCTAGGGCACAAAACAGGAAAAAAAGAGTTTTGAAACTTTTCCTGCACTCTGCCACCGGGGACACGTGGCATGCATTGATTGGAGGACAGGGGCACGGGGGCTTCCTTTACTTTTAGCTTTTTGGCTGAAACTTGGCCAAATTTTCTAACTCCTCCCTGAGCTCCACGATTCCCTGTTCCATTGGACACATGTCCTCTTTGATTGGCTCGGGTTGACCCTTCAAACCTCACCCTTTTCTCATTTGGACGCTTCCCCTTGAGACACGTGTCATGATTTGGTTGGTCCACGGGTCTGCCGGCTTTTCACGTCCACCGCGTCCATTTGTCCCAGATGTCCCAGTGCTGTCTAGGACAAAAACTTCTAATCCACCCGAAATGGGCTTCCTTGTCCCTCATTTGGCTTATGACATGTGGCGTGATGTGATTGGCTCTCGGCTCCTTCAGCTATCTGCATCTCACGCGTCCCTTTTATCCCAACTATCCCAGTACAAAAGTTCTCCTTTTCGGCTGATCCGGGCGGTTCGCATCCTCACGGCCCAAATGTCCTAGACTGTTCCACTCAACAGTTTGTCGATTTTCTTCTCCTTTGGCCGAACCGGATTTCCGCGTCCCAATGGCCTGGATGTCCCTTTGCTCTGCAGACTGCCTGGCGGCCTTTCGACCGATTCGTGCTGTCGACACTAAAATTTTCCTCCATAATTTCTATTTCATTAATGTATGTATTAGGAATAGGATGTTGTTAAGTATAATTAGTAGTAGCGTCTGATAGAAGATAACGGCGCCGTCAGTACGGTGTCGCCAATAATGTGGAGTATGGTAACAGTCAAAGTACAATAGGAATGTTGTAAAAAGTAAATATTTGTCGTAAGTGGTCCGGTAATGTTAAAATGTCAAAGTTTGGGTAATTAGAGAAGTAGGGCCTACATGATTAGGAATTAGAAATATTATATTGGTAATAAGGACAAGGAGTGAGGTCATAAATATTTTGTGTATTTTATTTGTAAAAAGTCTAAAAATGTGGAACCCATGTAAAATGATAAGGTTTATCTTATCTTAAGAGATAAGCTTACATGTACAGATAAGAGTTAAGGTATGGAATATGATTCGTCAGAGTGGATTTATTATCCTATCTTAGAGATAGGATGGATAAGCCTGGAAGTTCTATAAATAGAGAGGCCACCCCCCTCATTTAGCATAGAAAGAAGTAGTGAGAAATATTGTAGGAAGTGTGCAAAGGAAGCCATCAGTTAAAGGTGTGTTGAAGAAGCCATCAAGAGGTGTAATTGTAAAGTTTCTCCCATAGTCTTGTTGAAGTACCTCATGGGTGAGATTGTAACAATTTCATGTTAATATTATAATTTATTTTGATATTTCAGATTTGTCATTTGTGTTCAATTGTTGTTTTGTTTCTAGATTACATCCACCAAACTAAAGGCTATGCATTAGTAAATAATCATAGCACGAGGAATTCCCGGTGAAGAATTATCATAGTGCCGGATTGGTGATGAAATTTTGGTTCCGTTGCCGGGACCATTCCTCGTTGGTGGATTTTCTGGAGAGATATTCCCACTTAGTCAAAAATCAATTGGAGGGTAACCTTGTTTTTACTGTGCATAGTAGTTACTGTGGTAAAGTCATTTTTACCGTGAATAGTAGTTACCATGATAAATTCATTTTTGCTGTGTATAGTATTTATCACAGTAAAGTCACTTTTTACCGTGAATAGTATTTACCGCAGTAACTTCACTTTTTACCGTGAATAGTGTTTACCACAGTAAAATCAGTTTTTACCGCAGTAAGTCAAGTTTTACCATAGTTTACCGTGGTCATTTCTATAGTAATTCCAATTATTTGTGCACATAAGTCTTGTTGATTGTACTTGTGGGTTGGTATTTCACGGTGGTTACTTTTGAAAATGGGAAAGATTCCTATTTTTTCAGCTCAATCTAATGAAGATGCTTCTTCTTTCATTCAAGAGTTTAAGCGATCTTGTATTTGTAATGGCCTTATAAGAAGGGAACAATGGACTGAATTTTTTCCTACCTTTTTGGATGGTTCCGCACTTAGGTGGTTTGAAACACTAGGTGATAATGTGAAAAATTCATGGGATTTATTAACTGAAAGTTTTCTTGAAGAATTTGGTGAACAACAGAAATATGTAGATCTCATGATCGAGATCACAAAGCTATCCCAAGGAGAGAAGGAGAAGATAAGGGATTATCATGCTCATGTTCTAGAGCTAAGGAGGAAGCTCAATGCCCAGATCTGGAAGGAAGGACTAGCGGATGGGTTGATGAATGGCGTGGATAATCTCCTCTGTAAGCACTTCATTCTTGGGATGAAGCCAGAGATCAGACAACGAGTGAAGTATGACTGCCCAGCTACCATTGAACAAGCAAAGGAGATTGCAAGAAGGTAAGAAGAAAGCATGGAAGAGGAGCCCAAAGAAATTATTGCTAAAGTAGAGCCTACACCAGCACCTTTGGTCCAGAATCCACAACCACTCCCGGTGAGCACAAATATTTCTCCTAGTACATCTACTGAGTATGAAGATCTGCTCAAAAAGATGGGTCAGTTAACTATTAATCTTCTTCAAGGAAAGGAATTTAGTTCTCAGGGAGGAGATAGAGGTCCAAAAAGAAATATTTCTAAAGTTGTTTGTTATGGTTGTTATAAAAAGGGTCATTATAAGTATAATTGTCCAGATAAAGCTTCTACATCTGGTACAAGAGATAATGATAAAGGAAAAGCACCTGTGAATTCTCTTGATGTAGTAGATAAGAGTAGAAATAATGAAGTAGATGTGTTTGTAACAAAAAGAAAGAAAGAAAAAGATAATCAAGATGGAACTGATCCTAAGAAGATGAAAGGAGAAACTAGTAAGAAACATAGGAGAAGAAAGTTGGGTGTGCAGGATTTTCTGATTTCACAGGGGCAAGGACCATACTCCATCTTGGAAGATTTGTCCAAAAGGCCTGCAAATATTACATATGGTCAACTCTTGGCTATGTCTTCTGAGAAGAGGCGGGAGTTGCGAGGTGGACTCAATGCTTGAAGAAGGAAGGAGGTTGAGGTCCCTGTTTTGGAGGCAGAGGCAGATCCCTATGCTCCACAAGCTGAGGTATTATGTAAAGGTATTTCAATTCATGATGTCTTAGTTGATGGAGATGCTGCAGTTAATGTAATGACTGAGTTTGTAATGAATATGTTGGGTTTAAAAATTGATCGCCCTTCAACACTTATGTTAAGGTCATTAAATAAGGGAAAAACTAAACCAGAAGGTGTAGTTTCAAATGTGGCAATATCTGTTATGGGTGTTGTATGTGTGGTAGACTTTCAAGTGATGAAAAATGGTACTGTTGCGTACCAAATGCTGCTGGGAAGACCATGGCTAAGGAGAGTTCATGCAAGAAACTACTGGAATGAAGGTTTCATGACACTTGGATGTGGTAGAGAGAGGGTGAAGATAAACATGATCCCTCGACCTCATAAAGTAGAACCTGTGGATTCAAGTGATGAAACTGATGATTGGACATCCTCTGATTACTCTAGTACCAGTGAAGTGGACACTGAAGATGAAGAAAGCGAGGTGGATGTTTCAGTCATGGATATCATTCTAGTCACACCAACTCATGACCCTATAAAATTATCTAAAGAAGAAGTTGATGATCGTCTCCAACAAGTAAAGATTGGTGATGCTGTGATGGAGAGTGAGAAGGAATCCTACCTCCAGCTCTTTCGAAGGTACATACACCTATTCACTTTTGATTACAAAGAACTCCATCAAGTAAGTTGGGTAGAACATTCTATTGAGCTGGTAGATGGTGCTAAGCCCATAAAGCAAATGCCATATAGAATGAATCCTTATTTTTCCAAGACTGTAAAAGAAGAAATGGATAAGTTGCTTGATGCAGGATTCATATTTGCTGTGGAGAATTCAGAATGGGTTTCTCCCATTGTGATTTCAATAAAAAAAATGGGAAGCTACGCATTTGTGTTGACTACAGGAAGCTCAATAAGGCAACAAAGAAGGATCATTACCCTCTTCCATTTTCAGATCAGATCTTGGACGAAGTAGCTGGCCAGGAGTGCTATAGTTTTGCTGATGGATATAGTGGCTACAACCAAGTTCATATAGCAGAGAAAGATCAACTGAAGACCACGTTCACCACTCCTTGGGGAACGTTTGCTTATAGAGTTATGCCTTTTGGGTTGTGTAATGCTCCAGTAACATTCCAGCATTTGATGAATAGGGTGTTCGAACCCTACATTGGGACCTTCATCAGAGTATTTTTGGATGATTTTTGCATCTATGGGAGCAAGTTGGACCACCTGCACTAGATGGAGACAACATTTCAAAGGTTAGATGAAGCACAAGCCTCACTAAACCCTACAAAGTGTGTCTTTGGATGTTCTGAAGGTGTTTTTTTAGGGCATGTTGTATCCAGAGATGGTATTAGTACTGATCCTGATAAAGTTTCAAAAATCAAAGATTTACTATTTCCTATGAATAGAAGTAAGTTGAGATCATTTTTAGGCCATGTGGGTTACTATAGAAGGTTCATTAAGAATTTCTCAAAGATTTCACAGCCACTAACCTAGTTCTTGAAGAAGGATGTTACTTATGAACCAGGAAATAAGGCGCATGAAGCTTTTGAACAATTGAAGGAAGCCCTGGTGTCTTCACCTGTTTTGAAGAATCCAGATTGGAGCAAGCCACTCATTGTGTACACTGATGCCTTAGATGCAGCACTAGGAAGTACTTTGAGCCAAAAGGATGAAAATGGGAATGAACATCCAATTTACTTTGGGAGTAGACAAATGAGCAGTGCTGAGGTAAATTATACTGTAACTGAAAAAGAGGCTCTGGCTATCATTTTTGCTGTAAAGAAGTTTAGAAATTACTTGCTAGGGAAAAAATTTCTAGTTGTAACAGATCATCAGGATCTAAAATATATTGTAAATAAGCCTAACCCATCAGGAAGGATAGCAAGATGGATAATTTTGCTACAAGAGTTTGAATTTGATATTATAGATAGGCCAGGAAAGGAGCATGTCAATGCAGATGCACTCTCTCGAGCCTATGATGGTTTAGGATCATCTTGTGATGATGATGATTTCCCCGATGCAGAATTGTTATCCCTTGACACAATCCCTAGTGAATACATAGATATTTGGAATTATCTGAATGAATTCAAGTTTCCTGATGGTGCCAATGCAAAGACTAAGAAAAAGATTACTCAAGCCAATCATCCATATTCTATTCTGCATGGAGTATTATTTCGAATAGGACCTGATGGATAGTACAAGAGGGTAGTTGGACATGATCAAGGGAAGGAACTGCTAGAAGAATTCCACAATGGCACATGTGGAGGGAACTTCTCTGGACAACTTACAGCAAGAAGGATCTTGGATGCAGGTTATCACTGGCCCACTCTTTTCAAAGATTGTTATAATTATTGTAAGACATGTGATATTTGTCAAACACATGGTAACCGTAAGACTTCATCAGCTCCATTATGTCCTATTCTTCCCCTTGGTCCCTTTGAAAAGTGGGGAATATACATTGTAGGTCCACTTCTAACTACATCACACCAAAATACGTATATTGTAGTTGCCACTGATTATTTAACCAAGTGGGTTGAAGCTAGGTCATTGAAGACAGCTTCTGTGGATGAAGTGGCAAGGTTCATATATGAACGTATTGTTACTAGATTTGGTTGTCCATTAGAAATTGTAACAGATCAAGGAAACCACTTCATTAATGAGGTGGTAGAAGCCCTAGTCAATAAGTTTTCTATTAAGCACAGGAAGGAAACAACATACAAGCCAAGCACAAATGGACAGGTGGAACGAACAAATTTTATGCTATGTCAAATTCTAGCAAAAGATGCAGCCTTGTAGGTACATAAATGGGATAAAAGGATTCATGCAGCATTGTGGGCATATAGGACAACATCAAAGTTAGCAACAGGATACTCCCCATTTCAGTTGGCCTATGGCATTGATCTAATTCTTCCTATTGAGTTTGATATTCCCACTGTGAGAGTTATGAAAAATGAAATGATGGATGAAAGTGATTCAGTAAAAGAAAGGTTGGTACATTTTCATTTGCTAGAGGAAATGAGGGAAATAGCAAAGGATACAAGCCATAAGAAGAAAATGAAGTAGAAGGAATACTTTTATCAAAAGATCTGATGGTCTCCATTTCATGTGAATGACTTGGTCCTGGTATATGATTCCAGATATAAAAAAAGAAGATAGAGAAAAATTCTTCCAAAATGGATGGGGCCCTACAAAATAGCAGTTGTGCATGAAAATGGTATGTACCGACTGGAGGAATTAGATGGCACTCCCATTACAAAATGGGTCAACCATGACAAGTTGACTATTTTCCAAGCACCAAAATAGTCTACTCCGAGGACGGAGTAGAAGCTAGGAAGGGGGAAGATGTCAACACTAAAATTTTCCTCCATAATTTCTATTTCATTAATGTATGTATTAGGAATAGGATGTTGTTAAATATAATTAGTAGTAGCATCTGATAGAAGATAACGGCACCGTCAGTACGGTGTCGCCAATAATGTGGAGTACGGTAACAGTCAAAGTACAATAGGAATGTTGTAAAAAGTAAATATTTGTCGTAAGTGGTCTGGTAATGTTAAAATGTCAAAGTTTGGGTAATTAGAGAAGTAGGGTCTACATGATTAGGAATTAGAAATATTATATTGGTAATAAGGACAAGGAGTGAGGTCATAAATATTTTGTGTATTTTATTTGTAAAAAGTCTAAAAATGTGGAACCCATGTAAAATGATAAGGTTTCTCTTATCTTAAGAGATAAGCTTACATGTACAGATAAGAGTTAAGGTATGGAATATGATTTGTCAGAGTGGATTTCTTATCCTATCTTAGAGATAGGATGGATAAGCCTGGAAGTTCTATAAATAGAGAGGCCACCCCCCTCATTTAGCATAGAAAGAAGTAGTGAGAATATTGTAGGAAGTGAATACCACCTCAAGGAATTGCTCATCAGACTTCTGGATAGGTGATAGATTCAACAATGCCGCCAAGATGAGGAGGTAAGTCCTCGATTGTAATAATTTTTTTGCATTTTAGGGCTTTTTTTTGTATTTTCATGGATTTTTTTGAGATGTTTGTTTATGTATACAATTTTCTTGTTTTATCAGTTGGTCGGCAAGCTCGAATCATGCAAAACATTAAAACATTCCTCAAAACCCATTCCGAACATTCCTCAAAACCCTCCGAACATTCCTCAAAACCCCTTCTCCAAACATAGATCCGCCTCGGTTGTGGATCCTTTTGTCCCCAGATGAGCCAACAGGAACACAAGACTAATAGGCATTGGAAGAATTCGAGAAAATAAAATTGTCATTGAGAACCTAGGAGTTCAAACTATAAGACAAAATCATGCTACAAATCCAGTCCCACATGATTTTAGCCAATACATTGCAAACATTGATTGGCGAAATCCGATTTCTGTAACCATTCCAAATACATAGATGGAACACCTATAGAGGTGACTGTAGGTGGTGGTATGCGGATAAACTATCCCATGCAACTGTAAAAGTCAGAAAATTAATTGGAAAATACCTCATTTTTGCATTATTTACCGACCCTAAAAACCAATGCCCCCCCCCCACAGTTACTTGTAAATGGTTCCCAATCCATTGGTGCCATGATGACCGAATCAAATTTTTTTTTGGGATTGATGGTGGATGGTTTTTGATTATCCACCATGCAACAACAATGAGGTTCCTCTTTATTTTTTGAAGAGTATTATATTGCGAGTTCATGCTCAATGAGGTCCCTAATTATTTTGATTTTTCGTGAACTAGTTTTTGGTCGCAGGAGCTTCGGCTCTGCACAGAGGAGATCTAGTGTTTACGCATAGGTCAACCTAGGATCAGTTTTTGCCCCAATAACCCCCACTGCCTTCAGTTATCCCTCCTATACCGTGAAGTCAAGTCTATGGAGATTGATACATTACATGCATTAAAGGAGCTCACTGACACTCTGACCTAGCATAGTGACCAGATTACATACTGGTGATGTTGGTGAGGTGCCAGTTCTAGCACACCACACCACTGTGGATCATGTGGTGCCATATGCACTGAGGGTGAGACATCATTTGTTGGTTCACAAGATTTATTTTCTATAGATGAGATGCTGGGGAATGTTTTTGGAACTGGTGCCACTGATATTGGTCTTTCACAGGTAAATTTTAAATAAATTTAAATAATATATATATACAATAGTTTAATTCACATGTTTGAGATATTAATATATATATTTGATTATACGTCATGTACATACATGTAAAAAACTAATTTTTTATTTTATTTTAAATAGCAAGAGCCAATGAAGGAAACATCCGGCGTCGACATGCTAGCTACTATAGCTGGGCGTGTTTCAAACGTAAGTTTCAAGTTGTACAAACTTACATTTTTAATTTCATTTGATTGCACTAGATTATTATTATAATGTTTCATGTGTATGTTGTACATATTAATATTTTTCTCTTTTATACACAGGAGCCTGGCGGGTCATCATCTGCTCAGGGAACTGAGGCTACTAGCATGCCTCACATGAGTTTTACACAGGTTATTAAATCTCTTTACACTTTGTTTCTAATTACTGGAAGTTCACGTGGATGTACATGCTTTGGACCTCTATTATGTGGTGCACAGTCATGTAGATTTTAATATTGATTTGTACATGTTTTTTGTATAGCTTATGACTGCTAGAGAGACTCCTCCATATATGCAGACTGTGGAGGCTACTGTAGATACTGCCATAGCATCTGCAGATCCACTAACTGAGGTACAATTTTTCAAATTTGTTAAATTTTGGAGGTTCATTATTTCTTATTACTTAAATCTACAATATCAAATTTTGTATGTATATGTGAAATATTTAATTTGAAAATTAATTATTTGTATGTAGCTTACCCCTCGTGAGTCTATTGTTGTCCCTGTGATGCGTCAACAAAAAATTGATAGGGATCATGACATTGCGGTAAGATTTCACATGCATTTTAACTAAATTGTACAAGTTTCTAAATTTTGAATGTATTTTAAAATTTTGGGTGTTAAAAACTTGTTGTTTATGAATGTGCAGGTTAGGTTGCAGGCATGCTTAGAGACACCTAGGACCACATGGATGAAATCCATAGTGGCATCTCCCTCCACTACATCCCCAGGTCGTGGACGTGCTACTGCTAGCAGGGAAAAGAGAGTGAATATGTTTCATGAGTATATTCATATTCAACCTGGATGTACATAGATATATAAATCTATGGGCCATCTAGTCCTAGTGAACATGTTTTTTCATATAGTCCATTGTATATATATAGCCTTTTACGACCGGATGTGGTCCCATATGTACATTATGACACACTTAGTTCGAGATGTACACATACATTATGAACTTATGTATATATTTTCAGAGACATGTGTTTCAAGCACACTTTGTTTGATTCTTATGTATCCATGTTTGTTGGTTTTCATAACGATAAATCTGAACTATATATTTTTGATTTGATTTCATTGCATTTAGGATATCCTTCAGATATGTATGTTTTCGTAACCATTTAAATTAGTTCTTTGATATGTACACGTTTGATTTAAATATTAAAAAATTGAATGTCTTCGGAGTACTACATGGTACAATTGTTAGATGCAAACCTATTGCATTAAGCATTAAAGGTATTTTCATATGGTTTCCTACTACAAATTTCAAGTTTTTTCGATCTATAGAATTGCACGTATCTAATTAGGCAAGTTTTTTCTCTAAAAGCTAACACTCAATCTGTTGCATATCAACTAATTGTGAACATTGATAGAAATAAGCGAGGTCTAGAGTTCATCTTGAACTATATATGAATATTTAACGTTACTTATGGTGCAACATTGAAGATTTTACAATTTTTCCAATTTTCAGTATTTCTAGAGTTGAAGATTACACAGAGGTTTCAAACTTTTTTCTTTATTATCAAAACTTATTATTTTTAGTAAGGCTCGTATGCCAATTTAATAATAAATATTTAATCATGTATTCTTGTATTTGGATTGAGATGAAATTTTTTTCATTAGGGACTTAAAGGGGTATTTTCAGAATGGCTTAAGTATTCATGAGAGGGGAAACATAATCAAGTGTTTTCGATGCTCCAGGAATTGCAAGGATCTAATGAGAATGCTACAAGCCTTAAGTTTCTCTAGGGAGAGATTTCATGTGGTGGTGCATGCTGATGTCCCAAGTTGAAAATTAGGGTACCAATGAAATTTATAGTAAGCCCTTTTTAGATCATCCTTCAGAGGAGTACCATGAGTACATGAATTCTACGTGCCAATAAATTACAGGGGATTCTTTTAGAGAGTCAAAAATCTAAGTGATGATATGAGACAAAATGCCATACAAGTTCTCTGAGTCAGATGAAAACACACCTGATCTCACCAAGGAATGAGAATCAAAATTATTCATCTCACTCGCAAATGGGAGATTATTTTCCCAATGGAATTTCTCTTTCTTGATCTCAACTCTATTCCTATTGATTTTCAAAAATATGACCAAGAACAATCTAAACAAAGAGATAATCTTAAGAAATAGATCATGTTCCCTTTTTCAAGGATCATGCTAAAAAAATGGTCACATGTCCTTCTTTGCAGTATGAATGCTTGATCTTGCTTGATGGACTAGGGGGTTGAAGTTTCAGATGGGAGACATTGCTTCAATTTGAGGTAGAGATGATTAATCTCATGCAATCAAGGATCGGCACTTATGAATAAAAGGTCCTCACACATGTGTTCCCTTAATTTTTTGATGATTTGTACTTATACTCCTAATTCTGTGTGTAGTGATCTGTGATGACGAATCTTATTACAATGCAAAAATAATGTGCATGTAAGCACATAGCTGGGGTAGCAGAGGATGGAGAGAGATCACCACAACGACATAGCTCAAGAGAGAAAATCAAGGACAGTAATGAAGCGGGTCTAAGAGGACAGAGGAAATTCCAAAGAGAACAAGAGAGATGGAAGGTAAACAAGTGAAAAATTGAATGTTTTGAGTCCTAGGAAATTAACGGAGGCGAGGAGTGAGAAGTCATGCCTCGGGATGTCATGGCACCGAACCAACTACACCGGCATGTCTAGGTGGCCAAGTGAATGTTAGAGGAAGGCGGTGTTTTGGTGTTTGCAACAAGGTCGTTGCTTCCGGGCTACTTCGTTTGGGCATAGTCCCTTAAGGGCCCTGAGACCAAAATATCATTCAACTTCGACGGGTGACTACTCAGACTCCATGATACCTAGAGATGCCTTGTTTGATCTAACACCTCAGTGCATAGGGACCCTCTACAATAGCCCTCTCTCTCGATTTTTTCCTTATCATTTCGGTGCTCTCACTGCCCTATTATTTGCAAACATGCGAAATAGTGTAGTTAGAGCCAGTGTATTGGTTGTCAAATGCTATAATTTTGCAAACGGTGGGTCATGGCACTGAACTGATTATGCTGACATGTCTGGGTGGCTAGGTGAATACTAGAGGAGGTGGTGTTTCTGTGTGTGAAAGGGTTGTTGCTTCTAGGCTACTTCGTTCGGGCGTAGTCCCTCAAGAGCCTTGAGACCAAAATATCGTTCAACTTCGACGAGTGACTACTCGGACTCCATGGCACCTAGAGATGGCTCATCTAATCCAATACCTCAATGTAGGGACCCTCTACAAAATCCTCTCTCATTTTTTTCTTTCTCATTTTTGTTCTCTGGTTGTCCTATTGTTTACAAACGCATGAAATAGTGCAGTTGGAGCCAGTGATTGGTTGTCAAATATTATATTTTGCAAACGATGGGTCATGGTGCCAAACTAACTACACCAGTATGTCCGAGTGGCTAGGTGAATGCTAGAGGGGGTGGTTTTTCAGTGCACGAAAGGGTCGTTGCTTCCGGGCTACTTTGTTCGGGTGTAGTCCCTTAAGAGCCCTGAGACAAAAATATCATTCAACTTCAACGGGTGACTACTTAGACTCCGTGGCACCTAGAGATGGCTTGTCTGATCCAACACCTCAGCGTAGGGACCCTCTATAAAATCCTCTCTCAGTTTTTTCCTTCTCATTTTAGTACTCTCGCTACCCTATTGTTTGCAAATGCGTGAAATAGTGCAGTTAGAGCTAGTGATTGGTTATCAAATGCTATATTTTGCAAACGATGGGTTGTGGCACCAAACCGACTACATCGCCACATTTGGGTGGCCAATTGAATGCTAGAGGAGGTGGTATTTTGGTATGTAAAAGGGTTGTTGCTTCCGGGCTACTTCGTTCGAGCCTAGTCCCTTAAGAGCCCTCAGACCAAAATATCATTCAACTTCGATGGGTGACTACTCAGACTATCGTGGCACCTAGATACATGGCTCATATAATCTGAAACCTCAGCTGTAAGGACCCTCTACAAATTATCCTCTCTCATTTTTTTCCTTCTCAGATCGGTGCTCTCACTACCCTATTGTTTGTAAACACATTGAAATAGTGCAGTTTGAGCCAGTGTAAGGCTGTCAAACGCTATATTTTGCAAATGGTGGGTCATGGCACCAAACAGACTATGCCGACACATCTAGGTGGCTAGGTGAACACTAGAGGAGGTGGTGTTTTGGTGCACGACAAGGTCATTGCTTCCGGGCTACTTCGTTCAGGCGTAGTCCCTTAAGAGCCCTGAGACCAAAATATCGTTCAACTTAGACGGATGACTACTCGGACTCTGTGGCACCTAGAGCCAGTCTCATCTAATCTGAAACCTTAGCATAGGGACCCTCTACAATAAGCCTCTCTCATTTTTTTCCTTCTCAGATTCGGTGCTCTAGCTGGCCTATGTGTTTGCAAAAGCACGTGAAATAGTGTAGTTTGAAGCCAGTGTATTGGCTGTCAAATGCTATATTTTGCAAACGGTGGGTCGTGCCACCGAACCAACTACGATCGGCATATCTGGGTGGCCATAGGTGAATGCTATAGGAGGCATTTTTTTAGTGTGCGAAAAGGTCATTTCTTTCAAGCTACTTCGTTCAGGCGTAGTCCCTTAAGAGCCCTGAGACCAAAATATCATTCAAATTTTATGGGTGACTACTCAGACTCCGTGGCACCTAGAGATGTCTTGTCTAATCTAACACCTCGATGTAGGGACCCTCTACAATAGCCTCTCTCAATTTTTTCCTTCTCAGATCGGTGCTCTCACTGCCATATTGTTTGCAAACACGTGAAATAGTGCAGTTTGAGACAATGTAAGGTTGTCAAACGCTATATTTTACAAACGGTGGGTCGTGGCACCAAACCAACTGCACCGACACATCTGAGTGGCTAGGTGAACACTATAGGATGTGGTATTTTTGGTGCGTGACAAATTCATTTCTTCCAGGCTACTTCGTTCAGGCATAGTCCCTAAGAGCCTTGAGAACAAAATATCATTCAACTTCGACGAGTGACTACTCAAACTCCGTGGCACCTAGAGACGTCTCATCTAATCTAAAACCTTGGCTTAGGGACCCTCTACAATAGCCTCTATCAGTTTTTTCCTTCTCATATCGGTGCTCATCGATGTAGGTATTGTCTTGTAAACACTTGGGGAGGAGTCGTTTTCAAAATAGTGCAGTATTGAGCAAAGTGTACAAGGTTGTCAAAATGCTACAACTTTTACAAAATGGTGGGCAACATTTTCAAAATCTACAACTTTTTCAAAATTTACGACTTGTGCAAAATTTACAGCTTTTTTTAAAAGGTATGGGCTTTGTCAAAATTTACAACTTTGGGGAGGATTTACAACATTTTCAAAATTTACAACTTTCTCAAGCTCCAGGTAACTTCTGGGCAAAATTTTACAACATTTTCAAAATCTGGAGCTTTTTCAAGATTTACAACATTTTCCACGGGTACAACTTTTTCAAAATTTATGTAACTTGTTCAAAATTTGCTACATTTCTAAAATTTACAACATTATCAAAATTTACAACTTTTTGAAAGCTTACAAATCTTAGCTTTGAGAGTTTTAAATTATCTACTTACAGTGCCAACCACGTGAAGGTGGAAAATTTTCTGGCACCACTAACCTGAACATAAAAGTGTTAGTCAAAGAAATGCTAAGTTTCAAATCAAAACCTTATACTATCTATATATGTACAAAATACACAAATTTAAAATAAAATATATTCAAACTTAAATCTAATCTTTAAACTAATATAAATATTATTATATATATTGAAACTTGAAATTATATATACCAGACATGAGCATTGTAAATTCATTCCAATGAACCATCAGGATCGGATCTACTCTGAATAGCAGACAAGATTGCTTCATGATCTGACTCTCGAACCTTCCAAAGAATCTTGTTATTAGGCCTTCCTCGATATCTATACAGCTGAATATTTGTCGCTAGAACTAGATGTGAATATAAGAGTATTTTCTTGTGTGTCTCAAAGTCTTCAAACACCCAAACAGAGGAGTTTTTTAATGGATACCGTCGAAGCCAAGTTCCAGTAACTACCACTGACCCTGTAGGATACTCAATATCTTCGCCATCTATAATAGGAGAAGTCAACTTCTTTCTTTCCTCGATGCAACAACATAAGAAATATTTTGTTCCTTCTTCATTTTCTTCTGTCGCAATTACTGCAAACACATGTCCTACAAAAAAAATAACAAGGTTGAACAACTCAAATTTAAATTACATATTAAAATTTCAATGGACATAACTCAATACAAAAATTAAATAAATAACCATAAATACCTTGTCGCACCAAAATCAAAATTTCATCAAAGTCCTTGGATGTTGTAACTTCATCTGCAGAAACAAGTCATAATGCTTGTGGAGGTTGATAACTAGGAAGTGGAGTTAGAGGCCTACAAATCCATCCTTCCACCCATTCTTGTGAATCACACTCAGCAGCGACAAATTTGATACAAGATGCACAAAAATATGTCAACTTTCTTGTCCATATGGCCCAGCGAAGTAGCGTCTGAGCTACAAAATGAGTGCATATCACTGGACCCAGTGAGTGTCATACAATCCTCGTAGTTAGCAATATGTTTTTCCTCTATCAACCAAAAATATCTGCAAACTGTGAAATTTTCTTGAGAACCTCAGGCCATGTTTTCAGTACACCATTCCACTATGCTCTTTGCATCTTTTAATTTAGCACCATCTTTGTACTTCAACTCTTCTCTTGCAAGAGCTCTTTTCACACATGCCCCTGCACCGTCATGCTCTCCTTTTCCATGTCCATCCTCAGTGAAACTCCAAATATGTTGCACACCCATCTTGACATGTATTCTGATCATCCAATAAAACATTCATGCATTCTTAAACTGAGACAGTGTAATTATCTGACCATATATAATGTTGTTTGAAGTGGATGTCCCTATCAGACAAGTTTCCATAAAATAATTGGAAACACCCTTGCACAAATTTAGTAGAATGAGTACGATCATCACTGATATAAAAGTGGTACTCTCTTAAAAAAATTTGATCATTCTCTATACTATCAGGAGAATGTAGAAATGCTATATGCACAAAAATGGTAACTTGCACTGAGTTGTAATATTGCGATTGAACCTCCATTTGTGGTTGTAATGTGTAATTCTCTGCAAAATTGACCACTAAAAAAATAGTACCAATAGGAAATGTGTCTTTGCATAGCTTGAATTTTTCATCCAACCATCGAGCTCTATGTGTATGCCTCACATACTCATAAACAATTTCATCCTTAAATTTTCTCAAAAATTAGAAAATGGCCATTTGTTCTGTAACTAGCTCACACCGTTTAGACTCTTTTCCATCTTTCAACTGGTATGCAACTAATTTATATTTATCAAAATTTCAACTAAATTATGTCCTATTGTACCTTCAATTTACTCATGGATGTAACTTTCCAATTTAGGTAATCCGCCGCATGTACTACAACTTCCATCTAAACAATCCTGACTATAAAAAAATTGTCCAACTTCTTTTTCACAAAATATAGTAGGAATGAAATCCATAGAAGATATTGGTGGAACTTGAACACCACATTCTGATAACATAGTTTCAGAATGAAAATTAGAACGAATACGTAAAAATTTAGCATCATGCATCACAAATTCAACATGTTGCCTACAACAACAAGTGGTGTGAGCGTGGTTGATTTTCACATAGAATGGTTTCAACATTTCAAAAAAATATTGACTAATTTTAATTTCCAGATTCTCTTGTTCAAACTTACAAAAAAATTGAGTTTGAGTCATATCTAAGAAATGCTTTGGATGTGGTTCACGATTAGTAGAACCAACTCTCTGTTTTATAACATCTCTTGTATTAGGTGAAACTCTAGTGTTATCATGCCAAAATTTAATAACAACTTCTCTCATAGCATCATAATTATTTTTTTCCTTACGCGGTGCTCTAGCAGAAAATGCTCAAAAATCGGTGTTATTGAATGATTGAAGGATATTACGTCTTTCAATTGCTTTCATTAGAGTTTTTTGATTAACTTGCAACATTCGACTTGTTTGCATAATCAAACGTTATTTTTTTTATTGATTCACTTATAACACTAGTAGCAAGTACACGACACACAATATTACTATCCCTAGTGCATCTCTTGACACCAACAGTGTGATATGCATCATGAAGGTTTTCAACAATTGTAGAGGTTTGACCACGTATATTAGATGTTGTCTCCTAAGGTGTTTAATGTAGGTCTCATTTTAATCAATTTCATCAAACTAACCAACAACTGACATCTTTGGGAATCATTTAAAATTTCAAAATGATTATCCCAAATTTCAGTGGCTTTTCTTCCTGATTTGTCGTTTAGAAATTTTGTCAGACATTGGTTTCAAAATCTTTTCATCAAATTCAATAAAAAAAATTAGGTTTCTTACATAAAATCCTAAGAGGTGTTTTTGTCAAATTTTTCCTATCTACAGTTTCAACGTGAATTTCCTTATTCACATTTTCACTATCTCCTTCAATTTCAACATTTGCTACATCATGAGTTTTTAATTCTCCTTCAACATTGATATTAAAAACATTCTTCATCACGAGTATTTAATTCAACTTCAACATTGACAGTAGAAACATTACCTAGTTCTTCATTGCTTACAATAGTTGGGGTTGAAGATGAACCTCTTCTTGATTCATGAAGATTCCGCATTCGCTCAACATTTTGAATTTTGTTGGCCTTTAATTCCTTTGGTGTTTTTGTACTTAATGACTTCCTTTTTTGACTTTCTTTCTTGTCTCCCATGATGTTTCGCTTCCAGTGATAAGAAAAATATGCAGAAAAAGATAGAATTTCACAGTAATTCATACGGTAAGGTCAGAGAGTAAAAATCACATGGTAATTCAGACATTGGGATGTGTGTAAATATGATTTATGAACCACGAGTGCACTTTATAAATCGTGATCACTATTTCTAAAGCACACTCGTGGTTTGTGTTATAAAAACCATGATCACACTTTAGAAACCATGATCACGGATCTATCTGCCAACCCTAAGCCTCGGGAAATCTTTTTTTTTCCTAACTAAATCTATGGAAGGTCATTATGAAGTGTAAAAGCTCAAAAAACCTCAAATTTTCTCTTCCAAAGACTTGAACCATGCTAAAAAATTGAAAATCACAAAAACGGTGCCATCACATAGGGGAGACTGTTAGCTTCTTAGAAATATTGATTTTAAAGTGAATGGAATAAGATAAATATCATTTTTATAATTTTTTACTAACAATAGGTTTTTAAGACATATTTTCCCATGAATGTTCATGTCTATGTTTAAGACTTTAACTTTTGTTTCGCTTATCAAAATGTGATACAACTTATACCATCCCAAGCATGGAAAAATTCTATACACATTAAAAAAATATTTTATTTCGATATTTTTGGATATAGTTATGGCGGGCAAACGGAAAGTGCTCCATTTTCTATTTATTTTCAGACCACTTTCACAAAAAAAATCATTAAAAAAATATTGCTCGAAAAAATACAAAATAAAATCCATCCCAAGATAGACAACTACATATAACTTTTCACCAAATGAAAAAAAATAACAAGATTTCATCATCCAAATCGCAAGCAAACGGACTATAATCTTGTAAGTTTTTTAAAAAAAAAAAACCAAGTCATATAATTTTAAGTGTTTAATATAGCTAAACTTGTTCATTTTTTAAAAAAATTAGTATTTTAGAAACTAGATTCTGGATGCTATGATTCATATTTATATTTTTTTTTCTAATTTTGAATGCACGTATTGCTAATAATCCCTACAAGTTGAGATTTCGCTGTTTTTTGCAATATGACATTCACGGATGACCCCATTTTTGTCCATCAACTTCCTGCACTTACCCATATAGAAGGGGAAGTTAATTTTTCCTTCCACACATATATTTACATTGGTACATTGTAGTTATTTCCCTCTATCACATGCACTTAGCACAAGGGATTCCTAGGGAACGATTCTATCACACACACACAAGAACTACATGGAGTCTGAGATGTAATGCAGTGCTCGGTCGTAATTTCACTCTATCAGGTGACCACCGGGGTTGGTCTAACTCCCCATATTACATCTTTTCTTTTTGGGATTTGATATAGTTTAAGGGTTTGGAAATTCATCTTCACTTTACAGGTTACAAGTGAATTTGGTGATCATCCAGTCACATACAGGAAACCAAAGGTGAAGGTTAGCGACCACCTTGCGATACAACAAAAATTAGTTTTTGAGATTATGTGCAGTAACAGGTGCCTAGAAGAGGTCCCTGGAGCCTAGGAGCCCTATTCTCATTCTAGGAGACCTAGTCCTGTCTCATCTAACAGTTCCAAGATTTTATATGTTCATTTTTGACAATTTTTTCCTCATGTACATCAGTTTTCCAATCCTAATTACTTCAGGATCAAGTACAAAAGGGTATCTAAGTCTCCTACTCTCTCTATTACACTTAAGGTTTCATATTTCCTTAGCTTATTGCTTGTGGCATTTATACTCCAACAGTTGTTTATCATTTATTGTATCATATGTGACTCTGCAGTTAGGGTTTTAAAAATTCTTACTTGTTTAAGTCACAAGGTTTATGGTTTAAATGTTGAAATATTAATTCCATGGGTTTTCTAGGGTTGTAGGATTTCTGTGATGAAGTGAATTTTTTTGAATTTTAATATTTTTTTTTTTTGAATGTTTTAATTTATGCTTTTTTTCAATTAAGGTTTGAATATATGAGTTTAGGGTTTGAGATTTTTGAATATATTAGGGTTTATGGTTTTTTGCTCAAATTTTAGAAAAAATTTAAAAATAAAAAGAAATGCAAACAAACAGGGTTTACACTAACAAAAAGGAAAACACGCCATGAATTATTTAATAAACCACAATGAAAACATGACATGTTTAAGTGACACAAAGACACAAGGGTTTAGCATGTCAAACAAACCCATGGTAAATAGGTTTGACCGACAGTTTATTTATTTTTGGTTAAGATGCGAAGAATTTAGGCAATTGGTTATAGGGTAACAAAGTAAAACAAAATAAAAAACTAACAAAAGTAAAATTATCATCATGTTTAATGACAATATTGACAAACTGTAATGGTACAACAAAATTTGGGCAATAATGACGTTTAATGACACTCATAATGTGTTCCACATTGAAGAATTAGGATTAATATTTGAATTCCCGTTTAGTGATATTTAGAACGTTAGAGGATTGGATCAGGCTGAAGAGTGGAGTGATACTTAGATACTCCAAAAACACTCTTTTCGGATCCTATTGAAGTTTGATTTGTATTGGATTAAAATTGAAATCCAAGGGTTCCCCAAGTAAAGTTATATTGTTAAATGGTAATTAATGTATTTCCTCAAAGAATAGATATATACCACGAGAAAGAAAAGTGATTATCAGAAGATGAGGGTCTACAACAATCATAGGAGTGTCATCAAATGGTGATATTGTTTGAATTGTGTTATTCAGTTGTTTAATAGGGTTTTGGTTTTGGTTTATATTTTTTGAATGGGTTTATTTAGGGATTATGTTTTGATGGATAAAGTTTAGGGTGGAAAAGGTTTAAGGACCATATACAAAGAGATTAGTGCGCATGATTCAAACTTCATCCAACAAAAATATCTATAAAAAACCATCCAAAGTTCACTCAAGTAAAAAGGACTTGACTCAACTAGAGTGACACACAAACAGAAAACAACAAACCCAAACCGAAATAGCCAAAAAACTAACCAGAACAAGGAAGAAACAAAAACCACTTAATACTAATCAGCAAAAACATTGTGAGAGTTTAGCCCTTAAGAATTGTTTCCCTAGAGTTCCGCGAAGTTCAACCCAACATTCAGGGTTCCTGGCTACCAGAGTAGACATCATCATTAGAGTTTCTAATGGTAACATATAGGGTCTTCTTCCCTTTATCGATAGCAACCATGTCTTGAAGGGTTTCAACCCTATGACTCAGAACCATCAAGGGTTTCATCATAATGTTGCACCCCCTGGTAATATGGGGTCCTATTCTCAGCTTTAGGGTTTAGGATTAACCACATCCTCGACAACTTCAATTTTGTTGGCAAAAAAATTAATCATGGTATTTCCCTCATCCATGCCCTCCAAAGTACTTAGCATCTAGGTTTTGGTCCCTGCCAAAAATTGAAGAGTCATCACCACATCCAATTTCAGGGTCTTAGGCCTCCTCCTTGGTTTAACATTAAGGTTTTGGCTATCATGGCCAAAGTCAAATGTTATTCCCAGGTCTTTAGGGCTACCTAAAACTGACACCTTTAGGTTTTTTTTTCTATGGGTTTAGCACTATTAGGGTTTATTTTTGAAACATAGGTTTGAATTTTAGGAATTTTGAACTTATATTTGAATGGTTTTTATGATTTAAAACATATATGAATGTTTAGGGTTTAGATTTTTGAAGTTTACATATTTGAATGTTTTGATGAGTTCGAAACATATTTTAATGTTTTTGGTATTTTGTGGTTTTGATAAGGGTTTAGGATTTTAGAAACATATTTTAATGGTTTAGTATTTAGGGCATATTTAATTGTTTTTGTACGGTTTACTCGGTTTATGGTTTACTGGCTAGGGTTTAGGTTCAAACAATTGTGAGTATTTCATTTAGGGTTTATATAATGTAGATGGTATAGTGTTAGGGTTTCTCACTCTACTCTTGACTTTATGGTTTAGGAAGAGGTTTAGGTTTCACCACGATTTTAGGGTTTAGGGTTAAGGGTTTAGGTGTTTAGTGGTTTAAAATTAAGATGATAGATGTTAAGACACAAGGTTTAGGGTTTAGGTTTATGTGAGAAAAATAGGGTTTCAATTTATAGTTTAATATTACCTAACCAAGTCCAAGGTTTATTTCAGGGTTTAGGGTTTAGGTTTAGACTAGACTTAGAGTTTATGGCCTTGGATTTAAGATCTAGGGTTGAAGGATTTGTTGTATCTATTAGGGTTTAGCACCTTCTTGGGATAGAGTTTTTTTAAAAAATGTTTATTAATATTTTTAGGATTTAGGGTTTTGTTTGATGGTTTAAAATTTAGGGTTTAGGGTTTAGGACCATTTACATTTAGGGCATTCCACCAGTTAGAGTTTTAGGGCTCAACACCAAGGGTTTAGAAATTAGGTGAGTAAGGATTTATGTCTTTATTTAAGGTCTTATAGTTTAGTAATTTAGGGGTTATCACTGAAGATTTTGAAGGATAAGGGTTAAATATTAGGGATTAATTTATATTTTTATATTTTAGGTTTAGGGATTAGGGACTCAGGGTTTAGGGTTTAGGTTTAGGGTTTAGGGTTTGTTTACAATTTTGTAGATTAGGGTTTAGGGTTTAGATTTAGGGTTTATGGTTTAGGGTTAAGGGTTTAGGGTTTAGGGTATAGGGTTTAGGGTTTAGGATTTAAGGGTTTATGATTTAGCTTGAGGTTTACAGGTTTAGGGTTTAGGGTAATTCTTAGGTTTTAGGGTTTAGGGTTTAGGGTTTATGTGTTTAGGACTTAGCTTTAGGGTTTATGGCTTAGGCTTTAGGATTTTGGGTTCATGGTTAAGGGTATAGGTTTTACGGCTAGGTGTTTAGATTTTAAGGCTTGAGATTTAAGTTTTATAGTTTAGAATTTGGGTTTAGGCTATAGGGTTTAGCGACCAGGGTATACGGTATATGGCTCAAGGTTTAGGGTTAAATGTTTACAGTTTAGGGTTTAGGGTTTAAGGTTTATGGTTTAGGATTTAAGGTTTAGGGTTCAAGATTTGAGGTTTGGGGTTTAGGGTTTAAATATAATGGTTTAACATTTAGGGTTTAGGGTTTAGGGGTTACAGTTTAGGGTTTAGGTTTTAAGGCTAAGAGTGTAGGGGTTAGTTTTTAGGATTTATGTTTTATGTTTTAGGGTTTATGGTTTAGGGCTCTGATCTTAGAGTTTAAGAATTAGGGATTACGGTTTAGGGATTAGGGTTTAGGTTTTAGAGTTTAGGGTTTAGGTTTTAAGTTTTATGATTAGGGTATAGGTTTTAGGGTTTAGGGTTAAGGGTTTAGTTTTTAGCAATTAGGGTTTAGGGTATATGATTTAGGGTTTATGAGATTTACGGTTTAGGATTTAGGTTTTAGGGCATGTGATTTAGGGTTTATGGTTTTGAGCTTAGGTTTTAAGTTTTAGGGTTTAGGGCATAGAATTTAGGGTTTAGGGATAAGGATTTAAGCTTTATATTGTTTACATTTTAGGATTTAGGGCTTAGGGATTATGGTTTTTGGTTTTTGTTTTTAGGTTTAGGGTTTAGGTTTTGGGAGGTTAAGATTTTAGTGTTTAGTGTTTAGGGTTTTGGGTTTTGGGTTTGCGGTAAGGTTTTAGAGGGTTTAGGGTTTAGGGGTTTTAAGCTCTAGATTATTTACAGTTTAGGATTTAGGTTTTAGGTCTTAGGGTTTATGGTTTATGTTTTATTATTTTAGGTTTAGGGTTTAGGGTTTAGGGTTTGGGAGGTTAAGGGTTTAGGGTTTGGGGTTTGGGATAAAGTTTTAGAGGGTTTAGGATTTAAGGTTTAGAGTTTAAGGTTTAATTTTTTAGAATTTAGGGTTTAGGGTTTAGGGATTTTGGTTAAAGATTTAGTGTTTAGGACTCAAGGTTTAGGTTTTAGGATTTAGGGCTCAAGATTTAAGGTTTAGGGTTTAGGGCTTATGTTTTAGGGTTTATGTATTATGGTTTAGAGATCAGGGTATATGGTTTAGGGTTTAGAGTTTGGGCTTTGGGGTTTAGGGCTATAGGTTTAAGGTTTAAGGTTCATGTTTCAGGGTTTATGGGGTTTATGGTTTAGGATATAGGGGGTTTAAGGATTATGGCTTATGGTTAAGGGTTTAATGTTTATGGTTTAGTGTTTAAGGTTTAGGGTTTAGGGCTCAGGGTCTAGGGATTAGGGTTTAAGGGATAAGGGTTAAGGGTTGATGGTTTAAGTTTTAGGGCATAGGGCTTCAAGATTAGTTTAGGGTTAGAGGGTTTAGGGTTTAGGTTTATGGTTAATGACTCAGGGTTTAGGGTTTAGGGGGTTTATAATTTAGGGTTTAGATATTCAGGTTTAGGGTTTATGGTATATGGCTTAGGGTTTAGAGTTAATGTTTTAGTATTTCAGGTTTATGGCTTAAGGTTTAGATAGGTCTTAGGGTTTAGGGTTTATGGTTTAGGGTTTAGGGTTTATGTTTTAGGAGTTAGATTTTAGGGTTTAAGGTATAGGGTTTACAGTTTACGGATCAAGCTTTATGAATTAGGGTTCATGGTTATGGGTTTAGGTTTTACGGCTACAGGTTTATATTTTAGGGCGCGGGATTTAAGTTTTATAGTTTAGAATTCAGGTTTACATTTTAGGGTTTATCGACCAAGGTATATGGTTTAGGGTTTAGGGTTTAGTGTTCACAATTTAGGGTTTAGGGTTTAGGGCTAAGATTTAAGGGTTGATTGTTTAAGATTTATGTTTTAGGTTTTAGGGTTTAGGGCACTAGTTTCAGGGTTTAAGGATTAGGGTTTAGGGTTTATGTTTTAGGTTTTAGGATTAGGGTATAAGTTTAGGGTTTAGGGTTAAGGGTTTAGTTTTTAGCAATTAGGGTTTAGGGTATATGATTTAGGGTTTACAGGATTTACGGTTTAGGATTTAGGTTTTAGGGCATGGGATTTAGGGTTTAGGATTTAGGGTTTAGTGTTTTGAGCATAGGTTTTAAGGTTTAGGGTTTAGGGCATAATATTTAGGGTTTAGGGATAAGGATTTAAGCTTTAGATTGTTTACAGTTTAGGATTTAGGGTTTAGGGCTTATGGTTTATAGTTTATGTTTTATGGTTTTGGGTTTTGGGTTTTGGATGTTAAGGGTTTAGTGTTTAGGGTTTAGGGTTTTAGAGGGTTTAGGGTTTAGGGTTTAAGGTTTAGAGTTTAGGGTTTACGTTTTTAGAATTTAGGGTTTAGGGTTTAGGGGTTTTGGTTCAGGCTTTAGTGTTTAGGACTCAAGTTTTAGGATTTAGGGCTAGGGGTTTAGGGTTTAGGATTTAGGGTTCATGATTTAAGGTTTAGGGTTTAGGGATTATGTTTTAGGGTTTATGTATTAGGGTTTAGGGGTCAAGGTATATGGTTCAAGGTTTAGGGTTTAGGGCTCATGGTTTAGGGTTCAGGGTTTGGGATTTGGGGTTTAGGGCTGCAGGTTTAAGGTTTAGGGTTTAGGGTTTAGGGGGTTTATGGTTTAGTATTTAGGGGGTTTAAGGATTACGGCTTATGTTTAAGGGTTTATGGTTTAGGGTTTAGTGTTTAGGGTTTAGGGTTTAGGGCTCAGGGTTTAGGGATTAGGGTTTAAGAGATAAGGGTTTATGGTTTAGGGTTTAGGGCTTAGGGCTTCGAGATTAGTTTATAGATTTTAGTGTTTAGGGTTTATGACTCAGGGTTAAGGGTTTAGGTGGTTTAAAATTTAGGGATTATGTTTTAGGGTTTAGGGATTATGTATTAGGGTTTAGGTATCAGGGTATATGGTTTAGGGTTTAGGGCTCATGGTTTAGGGTTTGGGCTTTGGGGTTTAGGGCTACATGTTTAAGGTTTTGGGTTTATGGTTTAGGATTTAGGGGGTTTAAGGATTACGGATTATGGTTAAGGGTTTATAGTTTATGGTTTAGTGTTTATGGTTTAGGGATTAGGGATTAGGGATTAGGAATTAGGGGGTTCAGGGTTTAGGGTTTAGTGTTTTTAGTTTATGGTTTAGGGTTTCAGGCTTATGGTTTAGGGTTTAGTGTTTAGGGTTAAGGTTTACGGTTTTGGTTTTAGGGCTTAGGTCTTATATTTTGGGATTTAATTCCAGGGGTTTAGTGTTTAGGGTTTAGGGATCAATGTTTAGGGTTTAAAGTTTTGATTTTAGGATTTGGGGTTTAGAGTTTAGTATTGAGGGCTCAGGGTTTAGGGTTAGGGTTTAGGGTTGATGGTTTATTTTTCAGGGTATAGGATTTATTTTTTATGGCTTAGGGTTTAGTTTTTAGGGTTTAGGGCTAAGGGTTTAGGGTTTATTATTTAGGGTTTAGTATTTATGGTATAGTGTTAAAGTTTTATAGCTCATGGTTTAGGGTTTATGGTTTAGGGCTAAGGGTTTATGGTTTAGGGTTTAGGTTTGAGTTAGGGTTTTGATTTAGGGCTCAAAACTAAGGGTTTAGGGTTTAGAGTTTTGGGTTTACGGATAAAGGTATAGGGTTTGTGCTTTATGGTTTATAGTTTAGGGTTTAGGGCTAAGGGTTTAGGGTTTAGGGATAAGGGTTTAGGATTTACCCATTAGGGTTTAGGATTTAGAGTTTAGGGTTTGGTGAGTTTATGGTTTAATGTTTAGGGCTTAGGGATTAGGGTTTAGGGTTTAGGGTTTATTGTTTAGGGCTCAGGGTTTAGGGTTTAGAGTTTAGGGCTAATTGTTTAGTGTTTATGGATTAGTCCTGAAGGTTTAGAGTTTAGTTTTTAGGGCTCAGGGTTGAGGGTTTAGTGATTAGTGTTTAGCATTTAGGGCTTTAGGTTTAGGGTTTAAGGTTTAGGGTTAAGGGTTTATTTTTTAGGGCTTATAGTTTAGGCTTTAGGCTTTAGGGTTTAGGGTTTAGGGATTAGGATTCAGGATTTAGGATTTAGGGAGTATGGTTTAGGTAGTTTATGGTTTAGGGTTTACGGTTATGGGTATAGTGTATAGGGTTTATGGTTTATGGTTTAGGGAAAATGTTTTAGGGCTTAGGGCTTAGGGTTTAGGATTTAGGGCTCAAGGTTTAGGGGTTTTTTAGGGTTTAGGGATAAGTATTTAGGTTTAGGTTTTAGGGTTTAGGGTTTAGGGTTTATAGCTAAGGGTTTAGGGTTTACGACTAAGGGTTTAGTGTTTAGGGATTTAAAATTTTATGTATTATGTTTTAATTCTTAGGGATTAGGGTTTAGGGTTTAGGGTTTAGGATTTATGGTTTAGGGCTCAAGGTTTAGGGTTTAAGGTATATGACTAAGGGTTTAGGGATTAGAATTTAGGGTTTAGGTTTTAGGGCTCAAGGTGGAAGGTAGGTTTTAGGGTTTGGGGTTTAGGGCTTAGTGATCAAGATTTTTAGATAATGGTTATGGGTTTAGGGTTTAGGGTTTAGGGTTTAAGGTTTAGGGCTTAGGGCTTTGGGCTTAGTTTTTTATATTTTAGAGTTTAGGGTTTATGACTCGGGGTTTAGGGTTTAGGGGGTTTATAATTTAGGGTTATGTTTTTAGGTTTAGGGTTTAGAGATTAGGGTTTAGGGTTTAGGTTTTAGGGTTTATGGCTTAAGGTTTACATAGGTCTTAGGGTTTAGGGTTTAGGTTTTAGGTTTTAGTACTTAGGGTTTAGGGTTTAAGGTTTAGGGTTTAGGGTTTACAGCTCAAGCTTTAGGATTTAGGGTTCATGGTTAAGGGTTTAGGTTTTATGTCTAGGGGTTTAGATTTTAGGGCTCAGGATTTATGTTTTACAGTTTAGAATTGGGGTTTAGGTTTTAGGGTTTAGTGATTAGGGTATATGGTTTAGGGTTTAGGGTTAAGTGTTCACAGTTTAAGGTTTAGGGTTTAGGGTTTAGGATTTGAGGTTTTGGGATTAGGGGGTTACATTTTAGGGTCTAGGGTTTGTGACTAATATTTTAGGGTTGATTGTTAGCATTTATGTTATAGGTTTTAGGGTTTAGGGTTTAGGGCTCTGGTTTTAGGGTTTAAGGATTAGGGATTAGGATTAGGGTTTAGGGTTTAGGTTTATGGTTTAGGGATTAGGTTTAGTTTTTATGGTTTAGGGCATTAGATTTAGGGTTTGAGTTTAGGTTTTAAGGTTTAGGGTTTAGGGCATAACATTTAGGGTTTAGGGATAAGGATTTAAGCTTTAGATTGATTGGAGTTTAGGATTTTGGATTTAGGATTTAGGGTTTTGGGCTTACAGTTTATGGTTTAGGGTTTATTTTTTTAGGTTTAGGGTTTAGGGTTTAGGGTTTAGTGTTTGGGGTTTAGGGTTTGGGGTTTAGGGTTTAGGGTTTAGGGTTTAGCATTTAGGGTTTAAGGTTTAGAGTTAAGGGTTTAGGGTTTTAGAATTTATGGTTTAGGGTTTAGGGTTTATGGAGTTCAGGGTTTAGGTTTAGGTTTAGGTTTATGATTTAGGGTTTAAGGGTTTAGAGTTTAGGGGCTAGGGTTTAAGGTTTTAGGGTTTAGGTTTTTTAGGGGTTTAGGGGTTTAGGGTTTAGGTTTATGTTGAGGGTTTAGGGTTTATGGTTTAGGGTTTATGGTTTAGGTTTAGGTTTAGGGGTGTTTAGGGTTTAGGTTTTTAGGGTTTAAGGGTTTAGGGTTTAGGGTTTAGGGTTTATGGTTTAGGATTTAGGGTTTAAGGTTTAGGGTTTATGATTTAGGTCTTTAGGGTTTAGGTTTAGGGTTTAGGGTTTAGGGTTTAGGGTTTAGGGTTTGGTGTTTAGGGTTTATGGTTTAGGGTTTAGGGTTTAGGGTTTTTGGGTTTTTGGTTTAGGGTTTAGGTTTAGGGTTTAAGAGGTTTAGGGTTTAGGGTTTAGGGTTTAGGGGTTTAGGGTTTAGGGTTTTATGTTTAGGGGTTTAAGGGTTTAAGGGTTTTGGGTTTTAGGGTTTAGGTTTTAGGGCTTAGGATTTTGGGTTTAGTTTTTAGGGTTTAGGGCTTTGGGTTAAGCATTTAGGTTTTGGTTTTAGGGTTTAGAGTTTATTTTTAGGGTTTATATTTTTAGGGTTTTAGGGTTTAGTTTAGGGTTTAGGTTTAGGGTGTATGGTTTATGGTTTAGGGTTTACGTTATAGGGTTAGGGTTTAGGGTTTAGGGTTTATGGTTTAGGGTTTAGGGAAAAGGGTTTAGGTTTAGGGATTAGGGTTTATTATTTAGGATTTAGGGTTCAAGGTTTATAGGGTTTTGTGTTTAGGGTTTAGGGTTTATGGTTTAGGTTTAAGGGTTTAGGGTTTAGGGATTAGGGTTTAGGGTTTAAAACTAAGGGTTTAGGGTTTAGGGTTTACGGGTTTAGGGAGGGTTTTATGGTTTAGGGTTTAGGGTTTAGGGTTTATGGTTTAGGGTTTAGTTTATGGTTTAGGGTTTAGAATTTAGGTTTTAGGGTTTAGGGATTTATTTAGGGTTTAGGGTTTATGGTTTAAGGTTTAGGGTTTAGGTTTTAGGGTTTAGGGTTTAGGTTTAGGGTTTAGGGTTTAGGGTTTAGGGTTTAGGGTTTAGGGTTAAGAGTTTAGGGTTTAGGGCTTCAAGTTTATGGTTTAGGGTTTAGGGTTTAGGGTTTAGGGTTTAGGGTTTAGGGTTTAGGGGGTTTACAATTTAGGGTTTAGGGTTTAGGGTTTAGGGTTTAGGGTTTACTGTTTAGGGTTTAGGGTTTAGGGTTTAGGATTTAGGGTTTAGGTTTAGGGTTTATGGTTTAGGGTTTAAGGGTTTAGGGTTTATGGATTTAGGGTTTAGGGTTTAGGGTTTAGGATTTAGGGTTTAGGGGGTTTACGGTTTAGAGCTTAGGTTTTTGGACTTTAGGTTTAGGGTTTAGTGTTTAGGGTTTAGGGTTTAGTTAAGGGTTTAGGGGGTTTAGGGTTTAGGATTTAGGGTTTAGGGTTTAGGGTTTATGGTTTAATTTTATGGCTCAGGGTTTAGGTTTAGGGTTTAGGGTTTAGGGTTTAGGGTTTAGGGTTTAGGGGTTTAGAGTTTAGGGTTTAGGGTTTAGGATTTAAGTTTTAGGGTTTAGGGTTTTAGGGTTTAGGGTTTAGGGTTTAGGGATTACAGTTAGGGTTTAGGGTTTAGGGATTTCAAGGTTAATAGGTTTAGGGTTTAGGGTTTAGGGTTATGGTTTAGGGTTTTGGTTTAAGGGTTTAGGTTTTTAGGGTTTAGGGTTTAGGGTTTAGGGTTTAAGGTTTTAAAAGGGTTTAAGGTTTAGGGTTTATGGTTAGTGTTTAGGGTTTAGGATTTAGGGCTAAGGGTTTAGGGTTTAGGGTTTAGGTTTTAGCTCTGGGATTTAGGGTTTAGGGTTAAGGGTTTAGGTTTTAGCTAGGTTTAAGGTTTAGGGTTTAGGGCTTAGATTTAGGGTTTAGGGCTTAAGGTGTTTAGGCTTTAGGGTTTAGGGTTTAGGGTTTACGTTTTAGGGTTTAGGGCTTAAGGTTTAGGTTTATGGTTTTGGGTTTAGGGTTTAGGGTTTGGGAGGTTAAGGGTTTAGTGTTTTTAGGTTTAGGGTTTAGGGTTTAGGGATTTAAGGGTTTAGGGTTTAGGTTAAGCTTTTAGGGTTTATTTGTTTAGGGTTTAGGGTTTATGGTTTATGGTTTAGGGGTTTTAGGGTTTAGGGCTCAGGTTTTAGGGTTTAGGGTTTAGGATTTTAAGGATTTAGGGTTTAGGGTTTAGGGTTTATGTTTTAGGGTTTGGATTTATAGGTTTAGGGTTTAGGGTTTAGGGTTTAGTTTTTAGGGTTTAGGGTTTAGGGTTTATGGTTTAGGGTTTAAGGTTTAGGGTTTAGGATTTAGGTTTTAGGGCATGTTTAGGTTTAGGTTTTAGGATTTAGAGTTTAGGGTTTAGGGCTTAGGTTTAAGGGTTTAGGGATAAGGATTTAGGGTTTAGGGTTTAGGGTTTAGGATTTAGGGTTTAGGGCTTATGGTTTATGGTTTTGTGTTTAGGGTTTATTAGGTTAAGGGTTTTGGGTTTAGGGTTTGGGGTTTAGGGGTTAGGGTTTATAGGGTTTAGGGTTTAAGGTTTAGAGTTTAGTGTTTAATTTTTTAGAATTTAGGGTTTATGGTTTAGGCCTTTTGGTTTAGGGTTTAGTGTTTAGGACTCAAGGTTTAGGATTTAGTGCTAGGGGTTTAGGGTTTAGGATTTAGGGCTCAGGATTTAGGGTTTAGGGTTTAGGGTTTAGGGATTATGTTTTAGGGTTTATGTATTAGGGTTTAGGGATTAGGGTATATGGTTTAGGGTTTAGGATTTAGGGTTTAGGGTTTGGGTTTTGGGGTTTAGGGCTATAAGGTTTAAGGTTTAGGGGGTTTATGGTTTAGGATTTAAGGGGTTTAGGATTTAGGTTTTAGGGTTTAGGTTTAGGGTTTATGGTTTAGTGTTTAGTGTTTAGGGTTTAGGGTTTAGGGCTCAGGATCTAGGGATTAAGCTTTAGAGGGTTTAGGGTTTATTGTTTAGGGTTTAGGGTTTAGGGCTCAGATATTAGGGTTTAGTTTTCTAGGTTTAGGGGATTAGGGTTTAGAATTTAGAGTTTAGTGTTAAGGTTTTAGGGTTTATAGTTTGGGTTTTAGGGCTTAGGTCTTATATTTTAGGATTTAAGGTTTAGGGGTTTATGGTTTAGGGTTTAGGGTTTAGGGTTTAGGGTTTAGGGTTTTGAGTTTAGGATTTGGGGTTTAGAATTTAGCATTTGGGGCTCAGGAATTAGGGTTTAGGGTTGACGGTTTAGTGTTCAAGGTATATGGTTTATTGTTTATGGTTTAGGTTTTATTGTTTAGGGTTTAGGGTTTAGGTTTTAGGGTTTGGGTTTAGGGTTTAGGGCTCATGGTTTAGGGTTTATTGTTTAGGGTTTAAGGTTTATGGTTTAAATTTTATGGTTGATGGTTTAGGGTTTAGGGTTTAAGATTTAGGGTCAGGTTTAGGGTTTAGGGTTTAGGGTTTAGGGTTTAGGGTTTAAGGTTTAGGGTTTAGGTTTATGGTTTAGGGTTTAGGGTTTAGGGTTTAGGGTTTAGGGTTTAGTGTTTAGGGTTTAGGGTTTAGGGTTTAGGGTTTATTTTAGGTTTTAGGGTTTAGGTTTAAGGCTTTATTTAGGGTTTAGGGTTTAGGGTTTAGGGTTTATCATTTATGGTTTAGGGTTTAGGGTTTAGAGTTTAGGGTTTAGGGTTTAGGGTTTTTAGGGTTTATTTTTTAGGTTTAGGGTTTATGGTTTAGGTCTAAAGGTTTAGGGTTTAGTGTTTAGGGCTTAGGGTTTAGGGTTTAACGTTTAGGTTTAGGGTTTAGGGATTTAGGGTTCAAGGGATTTAGGGTTTAGTTTTAGGATTTAGGGTTTAGGGTTTAGGGTTTATGGCTTAGGGTTTAGGGTTTATGACTAAGGGTTTAGTGTTTAGGGATTTAGAATTTTACGTATTGTGGTTTAATGCTTAGGGATTAGGGTTTAGGGTTTAGGATTTATGGTTTAGGGCTTAGGGTTTAGGTTTTAAGGTATAGGACTAAGGGTTTAGGGATTATAGTTTAGGGTTTAGGGTTTAGGGCTCAAGGTTGAGGGTAGGTTTTAGGGTTTAGGGTTTAGGGCTCAGGGTTTAGGGTTAAGGGTTAAGGGTTAAGGGTTTAGGGTTTAAGGTTTAGGGCTTAGGGCTTCGGGCTTAGTTTTTAGATTTTAGAGTTTAGGGTTTATGGTTTAGGGTTTAGGGTTTAGGGTTTAGGGGGTTTATAATTTAGGGTTATGGGTTTAGGGTTTAGGGTTTAGGGTTTAGGACTAAGGGTTTAGGGTTTAGGGTATAGGGCTTAGGGTTTAGAGTTAATGGTTTAGGGTTTAGGGTTTATGGCTTAAGGTTTACATAGGTCTTAGTGTTTATGGTTTAGGGTATAGGTTTTAGGTATTTGGACTTAGATTTTTAGGTTTATGGTTTAGGGTTTATGGCTCAAGATTTAGGATTTAGGGTTTAGGTTTTTAGGGGTTTAGATTTTAGGGCTTAGGATTTAGGTTTTAGGGTTTAGGAATTAGGGTTTAGGTTTTAGGGTTTAGTGTTTAGGGTATAGGGTATATGGTTCAGGGATTAGGGTTAAATGTTTACAGTTTAGGGTTTATGGTTTAGGGTTTTAGATTTGTGGTTTGGGGTTTAGGGTTTAAATATAAGGGTTTAGGGTTTAGGGGGTTATGGTTTAGGGTTTAGGGTTTAGGGTTTAGGATTTATTTTTTAGGTTTTAGGGTTTAGGGCTCTAGTTTTAGGGTTTAAGGATTAGGGATTAGGGCTTAGGTTTTAGGGTTTAGGGTTAAGGGTTAAAGGTTTAGGATTTAGGTTTTAGGTTTTAGGATTGGGGTATAGGTTTTAGGGTTTAGGGTTAAGGGTTTAATTTTTAGCAATTATGGTTTAGGGAATATGATTTAGGGTTTACGGGATTTGCGGTTTAGGATTTAGGTTTTAGGGAAAGGGATTTAGGGTTTAGGATTTAGGGTTTAGGTTTTAAGGTTTAGGGTTTAGGGCATAAGATTTAGGGTTTAGGGATAAGGATTTAAGCTTTAGATTGTTTACAGTTTAGGATTTAGGGTTTCAGGCTTGTGGTTTATGGTTTATGTTTTATGGTGTTTGGTTTAGGGTTTAGGGTTTAGTGTTTAGGGTTTATGGTTTGGGGTTTGGGTTTAGGGTTTATAGGGTTTAGGGTTTAGGGTTTAAGGTTTAGATTTTAGGGATTACATTTTTAGAATTTAGGGTTTAGGGTTTAGGGATTTTGGTTTAGGGTTTAGTGTTTAGGACTCAAGGTTTAGGATTTAGGGCTAGGGGTTTAGGGTTTAGGATTTAGGGCTCAGGATTTAAGGTTTAGGGTTTAGGGATTATGTTTTAGGGTTTATGTATTAGGGTTTAGGGATTAGGGTATATGGTTTAGGGTTTAGGGTTTAGGGCTCATGGTTTAGGGTTTAGGGTTAGGGATTTGGGTTTTAGGACTATAGGTTTAAGGTTTAGGGGGTTATGGTTTAGGATTTAGGGGGTTTAAGGATTACAGCTTATGGTTAAGGGTTTATGGTTTATGGTTTAGTGTTTAGGGTTTAGGGCTCAAGGTCTAAGGCTTAGGGTTTAGGGGGTTTAGGGGTTTAGGGTTTAGTATTTTTAGTTTATGGTTTAGGGTTTTGGCTTATGGTTTAGGGTTTAGTGTTTAGGGTTTAGGGTTTAGGGCTCATGTATTAGGGTTTAGGTTTTAGGGTTTAGGGGATTAGGGTTTAGGGTTTAGAGTTTAGGGCTAAGGTTTTAGGGTTTATGGTTTGGGTTTTAGGGCTTAGGTCTTATATTTTAGGATTTAAGGCTAGGGGTTTAGGGTTTAGGGTTTAGGGCTCAGTTTTTAGGGTTTAGGGTTTTTATTTTAGGATTTGGGGTTTAGAGTTTAGCATTTATGGCTCAGGGTTTAGGGTTTAATGTTAGGGTTTAGGGTTGACAGTTTAGTGTTCAGGGTATAGGGTTTATTGTTTATGGCTCAGGGTTTATTTTTTAGGGTTTAGGGTTTAGGGTATGGTTTAGGGCTAAGGGTTTATGGTTTATGGTTTATTATTTAGGGTTTAGTATTTAGGGTATAGTGTTAAAGGTTTATAGCTCATGGTTTAGGGTTTATGTTTTAGGGTTAAGGGTTTATGGTTTAAATTTTAGGGTTTAGGGTTTAGGGTTTAGGGTTTAGATTTAGGGCTCAGTTCTCAAGGTTTAGGGTTTAGGGTTTATGAATAAAGGTATAGGGTTTATGGTTTAGGGTTTAGGGTTTAGGGTTTAGGGCTTAGGGTTTAGGGTTTAGGGCTTAGGGTTTAGGATTTAGGTTTAGGGTTTAGGGTTTAGAGTTTAGGGTTTGGTGAGTTTATGGTTTAGTGTTTAGGGCTTAGGGCTTAGGGTTTATGGTTTAGGGTTTAGAGTTTATGGCTAAGCGTTTAGGGTTTAGGGTTTAGTGTTTATGGTTTAGGGTTTATGGTTTAGGCCTAAAGGTTTAGAGTTTAGTGTTTAGAACTAAGGGTTGAGGGTTTAGCGTTTAGCTTTTAGGGCTCAAGGTTTAGGGTTTAAGGTTTAGGGTTTATTCTTTAGGGTTTAGGGTTTATTTTTTAGGGCTTATAGTTTAGGATTTAGGCTTTAGGGTTTAGGGTTTAGGGTTTAGGATTCATGCCTCAGGGTTTAGGGTGTATGGTTTAGGGTGTATGGTTTAGGGTTTAGGGTTTATGATTATGGGTTTAGGGTTTAGGGTTTAGGGTTTATAGTTTAGGGTTTAGGGTTTAAGGAAAAGTCTTTAGGCCTTAGGGTTTAGGGTTTTTGATTTAGGGCTCAAGGTTTAGGGTTTAGGGTTTAGGGTTTAGGGTTTAGGGTTTAGGGTTTATGGCTAAGGTTTAGGGTTTAGGAATAAGGGTTTAGTGTTTAGGGATTTAGAATTTTACGTATTCTAGTTTAATGCTTAGGGCTTAGGGATTAAGGATTAGGGTTTAGGGTTTAGGATTTATGGTTTAGGGATCAGGGTTTAAGTTTTAGGGTATAGGACTAAGGGTTTAGGGATCATAGTTTAGGGTTTAGGGTTTAGGGCTTAGATTTTTGGGTTAAGGGTTAAGGGTTTAGGGTTTATGCCTTCAGGTTTAGTTTTTAGATTTTAGGGTTTAGGGTTTAGGGTTTAGGGTTTAGGGTTTAGGACTAATGGTTTAGGGTTTAGGGTTATGGGTTTAGGGTTTAGAGATTACGGTTTAGGGTTTAGGTTTTAGGGGGTTTATAATTTAGGGTTATGGGTTTAGGGTTTAGAGATTAGGGTTTAGGGTATAGGGATTTAGGGTTTAGGGTTTAGAGATCAAGGGTTTAGGGTTTAGGGTTTATGGCTTAAGGTTTAGGGTTTAGGTTTAGGGTTTAGGGTTTAGGGTTTAGGGTTTACAACTCAAGCTTTAGGATTTAGGGTTCATGGTTAAGGGTTTAGCTTTTACAGCTAGGAGTTTAAATTTTAGGGCTTAGGATTTATGTTTTATGGTTTAGAATTTGGGTTTAGGTTTTAGGGTTTAGGGACCAGGGCATAGGGTATATGGTTTAGGGTTTAGGGTTAAGTGTTTAAAGTTTAGGGTTTAGGGTTTAGGATTTGAGGTTTAGGGTTTAGGACTTAAGGTTTAGGATTTAGGGTTTAGAATTAGGGTTTAGGGTTTAGGGCTCATTGTTTAGGTTTTAGGGTTTAGTGTTTAGGGTTTATGGTTTAGGGCTCAGGGTTTAGGTTATAGGGTTTAGGGCTAAGGGTTTAGAGTTTACGATTTACTATTTAGGGTGTAGGGTTTAGGGCTGAGGGTATAGGGCTAGTGGTTTAGTGCTTATGGTTTAAGGCTCACCATTTAGGGTTGAGGGCTCAAGGTTTAGAGTTTAGAGTTTAGGGTTTAGGGTTTAGGGTTTAGGGTTTAGGGTTTAGGGTTTAGGGTTTAGGGTTTAGGTTTAAGGTTTAAGGTTTAGGGTTTAGGGTTTAGGGTTAGGACTCAATGTTTAGGTTTTATGGGTTTTAGGGTTTAAAGTTTAGGTTTGAGGGTTTAGGGCTCCTCTTTTAGTGTTTATAGATTATGTTTTAGGGCTAAGGGTTTAGGGTTTAGGGTTTAGGTTTTTTCCAATTTAGGATTTAGGACCTAGTGTCTAGGATTTAGGGATTAGGGATTAGGCCTAATGGTTTAGGGTTTAGGATTTAGGGTTTAGGGTTTAGGGTTTAGGGTTTAGTGTTTAGGGTTTAGGGTTTATGGTTTACAGTTTAGGGTTTAGCATTTAGGGCTATAGGTTTAGGGTTAAATACTTAAGGTTTAAGGTTAAGGGTTTAGGGTTTAATGTTTAGGGTTTAGGATTTATAATTTAGGGCTAGTGGTTTAGGGTTTAGATTTTAGGGTTTAGGGCTCATGGTTTAGGGCTAAGGGTTTAGGGTTTGGGGTTTAGGGTTTAGTGTTTAGATTTTATGATTTTTTGTTTACAGTTTAAGGCTTAAGGGTTTATGGGGTTTAGGGTTTAGTGATTAAGGTTTAGGGACCAGGGATTATGGCTTATTATTTATGGTTTAAGGTTTATAGTTTAGGGTTTATTTTTTAGGGGGTTTATGATTTAGGGTTCAGGTTTATGATTTAGGGTTTAGGGCTAAATTTTTAGGGTTTAGGGGGTTTCTAGTTTAGGGTTTAGGGTTTAGGGTTTAGGGTTTATGGTTTAGGCTTTAGGGTTTAGGGTAGGGTTTAGGGTTTAGGGTGTAGGGTTTAGGGGTTAGGGGTTTAGGTTTAGGGTTAGGGTTTAGGGTTTAGGGTTTATGGTTTAGGGTTTAGGGCTAAGGTTTTATGGTTTATGGTTTAGGCTTTAGGGTTTATAATTTAGGTCTCAAAGTTTAGGGTTTAGGTTTTAGGATTTAGGGCTCATGGTTTAAAGTTTAGTGTTTAGTGTTTAGGTTTTAGGGTTTAGCGTTTAGGGTTTAGGGTTTATGGATTTGGATTTATGGTTTAAGGTTTAGGAAACTTATGTTCATTTTAGGGTTTAGGGTTTAGGGTTTAAGGGTTTAGGTTTTAGGGTTTGGGGTTTAGGCACTAGGGTTAGGGTTTAGGGTTTGAGGTTTAGGATTTAGGGTTTAGGTTTGGGGTTTTAGGGGTTTAGGGTTTAGGGTTTATGGATTAGGGTTTAGGGTTTATGCTTTATCCTTTAGGGTTTACAGTTTATGATTTAGTGTTTATGGCTTAGTGTTTAGGGTTTAGGGTTTAAAGCTAATGGTTTAGGGTTTAAGTTTTAGGGTTTAGGGTTTAGGGGTAGGGTATTAGGGTTTAGGAATTAGGGTTTTGGGTTTATGGTTTATGGTTTAGGGTTTAGGTTTTGGGTTTTAGGGATGAAGGTATACAGTTTAGGGTTTAGCATTCATGGTTTAGAGTTTAGGGTTTAGGGTTTAGGGTTTAGGGATAAAGGTTTAGGGTTTAGGGTTTAGGGTTTAAGGTTTAGGGATCAAGGTTTTTAGGGTTTAGGGTTTAGGTTTTATGTTTATGGTTTAGGATTTAGGTCTTAGGGTTTAGGGTTTAGGGTTTAGGGTTTAGGGTTTAGGACTTAGATTTTAGGGTTTAGGGTTTAGGGTTTAGGGCTCAAGCTTTAGGATTTAGGGTTATTGTTAGGGTTTAGGGGTTTTATGTTTAGGGTTTAGGGTTTAGGGTTTCAAGATTTAAGGGTTTAAGGTTTAGGGTTTAGGTTTAGGGTTTAGGGTTTAGGGTTTAGGTTTAGGGTATAGGTTTAGGGTTTAGGGTTTAGGGTTTAGGGTTTAGGGTTTAGGATTTAGAGTTTAGGATTTAGGTTTGTGGTTTAGGGTTATGGTTTAAGGGTTTAAGGGATTTAGGGTTTAGGGTTTAGGGTTTAGGTTTAGGGTTTATGGTTTAGGGTTTATGGTTTAGGGATAAGGTTTAGGGTTTAGGGTTAGGGTTTAGTATTTAGTTTTAGGGTTTATTTAGGGTTTAGGGTTTAGGGATTTAGGGTTTAGGGTTTAAGGATTAGGGTTTAGGGATTAGGGTATAGGAATTTGGGCATATGTTTTAAGGTTTACGGTTTAGGGCATAATATTTAAGGTTTAGGCATAAGGATTTAAGCTTTAGGGTTTACAGTTTAGGATTTATGGTTTAGGGATTATGGTTTATGCTTTATGCTTTATGGTTTTGGGTTTAGGGTTTATGAGGTTAAGGGTTTAGGGTTTGGGATTTGTGGTTAGAGTTTAGAGGGTTTAGGGTTTAAGGTTTATGGTTTAGGGTTTAAGGTTTAGAATTTAGGGTTTAGGGTTTAGGGCTTTTGGTTTAGGGTTTAGGGTTTAGGACTTTAGGTTTAGGATTTAGGTCTAGGGGTTTAGGGTTTAGGATTTAGGGTTCAGGGTTTAGGTTAGGGTTTAGGTTTTAGGGTTTAGGTATTAGGGTTTAGGGTTTAGGGTTATGGTTTAGGGTTTAGTTTAGGTTTAGGGCTTAAGGTTTAGGGTTTAGGGTTTAGGGTTTAGGGTTTAGGGCTATAGGTTTAGGGTTTAGGGTTTATGGTATAGGGTTTAGGGTTTAAGGTTTATGGATTATGGTTTAGGGTTTAGGTTTATGGTTTAGGTTTAGGGTTTAGGGTTTAGGGTTTAGGGTTTAGGCTTTAGGGTTTAGGGTTTAGGGGGTTCAAGGTTTAGGGTTTATTATTTTTGGTTTATTGTTTAGGGTTACGGGCTTATGGTTTAGGTTTAGGGTTTAGGGTTTAGGGTTTAGGGTTTAGGGCTTAGGGTTTAGGGTTTATGGTTTAGGTTTTAGCTCATGTTTAGGGGTTTAGGGTTTAGGGTTTAGAGTTTAGGGCTTAAGGTTTAGGGTTTATGGTTTAGGGTTTTAGGTTTTTGGTATTATATTTTAGGATTGAAGGCTAGGGGTTTAGGGCTTAATGTTTAGGGTTTAGGGTTTCGAGTTTAGAATTTGGTTTTATAGTTTAGCATTTAGGGCTCAAGGTTTAGGGTTTAGGGTTTTAAGGGTTTATGGTTTAGGGTTTAGAGCTATAGGGTTTAGGGTTTAGGGCTTAGGGTTTAGGGTTTAGGGTTTAGGGTTTAAGGTTTTAGGGTTTAGGGTTTAGTATTTAGGGTTTAGGTTTTAGGGTTTAGGGTTTAGGGTTTAGGGCTAAGGGTTTAGGGTTTAGGGTTTAGGGGTTTTATGGTTTGGGCTCAGGGTTTAGGGTTTAGGGTTTAGGGTTTAGGGTTTTGGGTTTAGGGATTAGGGTTTAGGGTTTATGGTTTATGCTTTATGCTTTATATTTTAGGGTTTAGGGTTTAGGGTTTAGGATTTACCCATTAGGGTTTAGGGTTTAGGGTTTAGGGTTTAGGGTTTAGAGTTTAGGGTTTGGTGAGTTTATGGTTTAATGCTTAGGGCTTAGGGATTAGAGTTTAGGGTTTAGGGTTTATCGTTTAGGGCTCAAGGTTTAGGGTTTAGAGTTTAGGGCTAAGCATTTAGGGTTTAGGGTTTAGTGTTTATGGTTTAGGGTTTATGGTTTAGGAAAAAAGGTTTAGATTTTAGTGTTTAGGGTTTAGGGTTGAGGGCTTAGGTTTAGTGTTTAGGGTTTAGGGAAACAAGTTTAGTGCTTAGGGCTTAGGGTTTAGGGTTTAGGGTTTAGGATTTAGGTTTAGGGATAAGCATTTTAGGTTTATTGTTTAGGTTTAGGGTTTAGGGTTTAGGGTTTATGGCTTAGGGTTTAGGGTTTATGGCTTAGGGTTTAGGGTTTATTCAAGATTAAGGGTTTAGGCAGTAGGGGTTTAGCTGATTTGCTTAGGGATTAGGGTTTAGGTTTAGGGTTTAGGGCATAAGATTTAGGGTTTAGGGATAAGGATTTAAGCTTTAGATTGTTTAGAGTTTAGGATTTAGGGTTTAGGGTTTACGGTTTATGGTTTATGTTTTTAGTTTTTTGGGTTTAGGGTTTAGGGTTTGGGAGGTTAAGGGTTTAGTGTTTAGGGTTTAGGGATTTGGGGTATTTTTAAGGGTTTAGGGTTTAGGGTTTAAGGTTTAAAGTTTAGGGTTTACTTTTTTAGAATTTAGGGTTTAGGGTTTAGATTTAGGCTTTAGGTTTAGGGTTTAGGGTTTATTTAGGACTCAAGGTTTAGGATTTAGGGATAGGGGTTTAGGGTTTAGGATTTTGGGCTCAATATTTAAGGTTTAGGGTTTAGGATTATGTTTTATGGTTTATGTATTAGGGTTTAGGGATCAAGGTATATAGTTTAGGGGTTAGGGTTTAGGGCTTACGTTTCAGGGTTAAGGGTTTGGGCTTTAGGGTTTAGGGTTACAGGTTTAAAGTTTAGAATTTAGGGTTTAGGGGGTTTATGGTTTAGGATTTAGGGGGTTTAAGGATTACGGCTTATGGTTAAGTGTTTATGGTTTATGGTTTAGTGTTTAGGGTTTAAGGCTTAGGGGGTTCAGGGTTTAGGGTTTAGGTTTTAAGGCCTATGGTTTAGGGTTTAGTGTTTAGGGTTTAGGGTTTAGGGTTTAGGTCTCAGGTATTATGGTTTAGGTTTTAGGGTTTAGGGGATCAGGGTTTAGGGTATAGAGTTTAGGGCTAAGGTTTTAGGGTTTATAGTTTGGGTTTTAGGGATTTGGTCTTATATTTTAGGATTTAATTATAGGGGTTTATGGTTTAGGTTTTAGGGCTCAATGCTTAGGGTTTAGGGTTTTGAGTTTAAGATTTTGGGTTTAGATTTTAGCATTTAGTGCTCAAGGTTTAGGGTTTAGGGTTAGGGTTTAGGGTTAATAGTTTATTGTTCAGGGTGAGGATTTATTGTTTATGGCTCAAGGTTTAGTTTTAAAGGTTTATGGCTAAGGGTTTAGGTTTAGGGTTTAGGGTTTATTATTTAGGGTTTAGTATTTAGGGTATAGTGTTAAAGGTTTAGGGCTTAGGGTTTATGGGTTTATGGTTTAGGGATAAGGGTTTTAGGGCTTAGGGTTTAGGATTTAGGGTTTATTTAGGGTTTAGTGTTTAGGGTTTAGGGTTTAGGGTTTAGGTTTTAGGTTTAGGGTTTAAAGGTATAGGGTTTATGGTTTATGGTTTATAGTTTAGGGTTTAGGGTTTAGGGTTTAGGGTTTAGATTTACGCAATAGGGTTTAGGGTTTAGATTTTAGGGTCTTGTGAGTTTATGGTTTAGTGTTTAGGGCTTAGGGATTAGGGTTTATGGTTTAGGGTTTATAATTTAGGGCTTAGGGTTTATTGTTTAGATTTTAGGGCTAAGCGTTTAGGGTTTAGGGTTTATGGTTTAGGGTTTATGGATTAGGCCTAAAGGTTTAGAGTTTAGTGTTTAGGGCTTAGGGTTGAGGGTTTAGTGGTTAGTGTTTAGGGGTCAAGGTTTAGGGTTTAGGTTTTTTTAGGGTTTAGGGTTTAGGGTTTAGGGTTTAGGGTTTAGGGTTTAGGGTTTAGGGTTTAGGTTTAGGGTTTAGGTTTAGGGTTTATGGTTTATGGTTTAGGGCTCAAGGGTTTAGGGTTTTTGATTTAGGGTTTAGGTTTAGGGTTTAGGGCCTTAGGGTTTAGGTTTAGGGTTTAGGTTTAGGATTTCAAGGTTTAGGTTTTTAGGGTTTAGGGTTCAAGGATTTAGGGTTTAGGGTTTAGGGCTTTAGGGTTTAGGATTTAGGTGTTTAGGATTTAGGGTTTACTGTTTAGGGTTTTGCTTAGAGTTTAGGGTTTAGGTTTAGGGTTTAGGGTTTAGGGATTTTTTGTTGAGGGCTCAGGGTTTAGGGTTTAGGGTTTAGGGTTAAGGGTTTAGGGTTTATAGTTTAGGGTTTAGGGTTTAGGGCTTAAGGTTGAGGGTAGTTTTTCGGGTTTAGGGCTTAGGGCTTAGGGTTCAAGGTTTTTGGATAAGGGTTTAGGTGTTAAGGTTTAGGGCTTAGGGCTTTAGGCTTAGTTTTTAGATTTTAGAGCTTTAGGGTTTATGACTTTAGGATTTAGGGTTTAGGGTTTAGGGATTAGGTTTAGGGTTTAGGCTTAGGGTTTAGGGTTTAGGGTTTAGGGTTTAGGTTTTATGGTTTAGTAGGATTTAGGGTTAGGGTTTAGGGTTTATAGTTTAGGGTTTAGTCGTTTTAGTTTAGGGTTTAGGGTTTAGGGTTTAGGGCTCAGGGATTTAGGGCTTTAGGGTTTAGGTTTTTAGGGTTTAGGGTTTAAGGTTTAGGGTTTATGGTTTAGGGTTTAGTGTTTAGGGTTTAGGGTTTAGGGTTTATGGCTAAGGGTTTAGGGTTTAGGACTAAGGGTTTAGTGTTTAGGGATTTAGGGTTTATGTTTTATGTTTTAATTTATGGATTAGGGTTTAGGTTTTAGGGTTTAAGGTTTAGGATTTATGGTTTAGATTTTTAGGGTTTAGGGCTAGGGTTTAGGGTTTAGGATTTAAGGTTTAAGGGTTTAGGGTTAAGGATTATAGGGTTTAGGGTTTAAGGATTGTGGTTATGGCTTAGGGTTTAGCGGGGTTTAGGGGATTTAGGATTACATTTAAGGTTTATGGTTTAGGGTTTTAGGGCTTAGGGTTTAGGGGGTTTAGGGTTTAGGGTTTATGGTTTAGGGTTTAGAGATTAGGGTTTAGGGTTTAGGACTAAGGGTTTAGGGTTTATGGTTTAGGGTTTAGGTTTTAGGGTTTAGGGTTTAGAGTTTAGGGTTTAGGGTTTAGATTTTAGGGTTTAGGGTTTAGGGTTTAGGACTTATATTTTAGGGTTTAGGGTTTAGGGTTTAGGGTTTAGGGTTTATGGTTTAAGGGTTTATGAGTTTAGATTTAGGTTTTAGATTTTAGGGTTTAGGGTTTAGGTTTAGGGTTTAGGGTTTAGGGTTTAGGGTTTAGTGATTCAAGGTATAGGGTTTAGGGTTTAGGGTTTAGGGTTTAGGGTTTATTGGTTTATGATTTATGGGTTTAGGGTTTAGGGTTTAGGTTTAGGTTTAGGGTTTAGTGTTTAGGGTTTAAAATTTATGATTTAAGGATTAGGGTATAGGGTATAGGGTTTAGGGATTTAGGGCTCAAAACTTTAGGGTTTAGGGTTTATGGGTTTAGGGTTTATGCATTTAGGGTTTAGGGTTTATGGTTTAGGGTTTAGGTTTAGGGTTTAGGGTTTAGGGTTTAGGGTTTAAGATTTAGGGTTTAGGGGTTTATGGTTTAGGGTTTAGGGTTTAGGGTTTAGGGTTTATCATTTAGGGCTCAAGGTTTAGGCTTTAGATTTTAAGGTTTAGGGTTTAGGGTTTAGGGTTTAGGGTTAAGGGTTTATGGTTTATGGGTTCATTAAAGGTTTAGGGTTTAGGGTTTAGGGTTTAGGGTTTAGGGTTTAAGGTTTAGGGCTCAAGGTTTAGGGTTTAAGGTTTAGGGTTTATTGTTTAGGGTTTAGGGTTTATTTTTTGGTTTAGGGTTTATGGGTTTAGGTTTATGTGGTTTACGATCTCAGGTTTATAGGTTTAAGGTTTATGATTTAGGGCTAGGTGTTTAGGTTTTAGGGTTTAGGGTTTATGATTTAAGGGTTTAGGGTTTAAGGATTTAGGGTTATGTTTTAGGGTTTAGGGTTTAGGGTTTAGGGTTAATGGTTTAGGGTTTAGGGTTTAGGGTTTAGGGCTTAGGGTTTTGGGTTTAGGGATTAGGGTTTTAGAGTTTAAGGTTTAGGGTTTTATGGTTTAGGGTTTCAAGGTTTTGGGTTTAGAGTTAAGGGTTTATGGTTTTAGGGTTTTAGGGTTTATGGTTTAGGGTTTAGTGTTTAGGGTTTAGGGTTTAGGGCTTTTAGGGTTTAGGGTTTAGGGTTTATGGTTTAGGGTTTAGTGTTTTGTGTTTAGGGTTTAGGGTTTAGGTCTTTTAGGGTTTAGGATTAAGGTTTAGGGGATTAGGGTTTAGGGTTTAGGCTCAAGTTTAGGGTAAGGTTTTAGGGTTTAGGGTTTAGGGCTTAAGGTTTAGGGCTTATGGTTTAGGGTTTATGGGTTTAAGGGTTAAGGGTTTATGGTTTAAGGTTTATCAGGTTTAGGGTTTAGGGCTTTGAGGTTTAGTATTTTAGGGTTTAGAGTTTAGGGTTTAGGGATCAGGTTTTATGGTTTAGGGTTGACTTTTTAGTGTTCAAGGTATAGGGTTTATTGTTTATGGATCAGGGTTTATTTTTAAAGGTTTAGGGCTAAAGGTTTATGGTTTAGAGTTTATTATTTAGGGGTTTATTACCGGTTTAGGGTTTAGGTTTCATTTAGGGTTTAGGGTTTATGGTTTAGGGTTAATTGTTTAGTGGTTTTAAAGGTTTAGGTTTAGGGTTTATGGTTTAGGTTTGAGTTTAGGGTTTAGTTTAGGATTTAGGGCTCAAAACTCAGGGTTTAGGGTTTATAGTTTTGAGGTTATAGATAAAGGTATAGGGTTTATTATTTATGGTTTATAGTTTAGGGTTTAGGTCTCAGGGTTTAGATTTCCGACCTCTGGGTTTATGGTTTAGGGTTTAGGGTTGATATTCTATGGTTTAGGGTTTGGGTTTATGGTTTAGGGTTTAGGTGGGTTTAGGGTTGTTTAGGGTCACTTGGATTAGGGTTTAGGGCTAATCGTTTAAGGTTTAGGTTTAGGTTTATGGTTTAGGGTTTAGGTCACTAAAGGATTTAGAGTTTAGTCTTTAGGGCTCAAGGTTGTGGGTTTAGTGTTTAGGGTTTAGGTTTTATGGTTTAGGTTTAGGGTTTAGATTGGTTTAGGATTTATTCAAGTTAGGGTATTTAGGTTTTAGGGTTTACACGTTTAGGGTTTAGGGATTTAGGGTCACTCAGGGTTAGGGTGTTAGGGTTTAGGGTTTAGTTTACGGTTTATGATGGGCACTATAGGGGTTTAGGTTTATGTTTAGGCTTAGGGTTTAGGGTTTAGGTTTAGGGTTTAGGGCTCAGGGTCTTAGGGTTTAAGGTTTAGGGCTTTTCAGGTTTAGGGTTTATGTTTATGGTTTAGGGCTAAGGTTTAGGGTTTAGGGTTTGGGTTTATGGCTCAAGGGGTTTAGGGTTTACAATAGGGTTTAGTGTTTAGGGTTTCAAAGGTTTAGGGTTAATAACTTAAGGGTTTAGGGTTTATGGTACAGGATTTATGGTTTAGGGCTCAGGGTATTAGGTTGAAAAGGGTTTACTAAGGGTTTAGGGATTACCATTTAGAGTTTAGGGTTTAGGGCTTTAGGTTTAGGGTAGGTTTTAGGGTTTAGGGTTTAGGGTTCAAGGTTTTTTAAGGGTTTAGGGTTTATGGTTTAGGGTTTATGGGTTTAGGGTTCAAGCTTAGTTTAATATTTAGGGTTTAGGGTTTAGGGTTTAGTGCTATAGTTTTAGGGTTTACAAGGTTTAGGGTTTATGGGTTTAGGGTTTAGGTTTTAGAGATTAGGGTTTAGGTTTTATGACTAAGTGTTTAGGGTTTAGGGTATAGGGTTTAGGGTTTAGAGTTCATGGTTTAGGTTTTAGGGTTTATGGCTTAAGGTTTAGATAGGTCTTAGGGTTTAGGGTTTAGGTTTTAGGACTTAGGTTTTAGGGTTTAGGGTTTAGGGTTTATTGGTTTAGGGTTTAGGGTTTAGTGATTTAAGGATTTATGGTTTAGGGTTTAGGGTTTAGGTTTTAGGGTTTAGGGTTTAGGGTTAAGTTATTAGGGTTTAGGGTTTAGGGTTTAGATAGAGTTTAGGGTTATGGTTTAGGGTTTGGGGTTTATGGTTTAAATATAAGGGTTTAATATTTAGGATTAAGGGTTGAGGGGGTTACGGTTAGGGTTTATATTTTAGGGCTAATAGTTTAGGGTTGATTGTTTAGGATTTATGTTTTAGGTTTTAGGGTTTAGGGCTCTGGTTTTAGAGTTAAAGGATTAGGTATTAGGGTTTAGGGTTTAGGGTTTATGGTTTAGGGTTTTAGGTTTAGGGTTTATGTTTTAGGTTTTAGGGTTAGGGTATAGGTTTTAGGGTTTAGGATATATGATTTAGGGTTTATGGGATTTACGGTTTAGGATTTGGGATTTAGGGTTTAGGATTTAGGGTTTAGGGTTTTGAGCATAGGTTTTAAGGTTTAGGGTTTAGGGCTTAAGATTTAGGGTTTAGGGTTTAAGGATTTAAGCTTTAGATTGTTAGGGTTTTAGGGTTTAGGATTTAGGGTTTAGTATTTAGGGTTTAGGGATTATGGTTTATGGTTTAGGTTTTATGGTTTAGGTTATATGTTTAGGGAATTGTTAAGGGTTTAGGGTTTGGGGTTTGGGGTTAGGGTTTAGAGGGTTTAGGGTTTAGGGTTTAAGCTTTAGATTTTAGGGTTTACTTTTTTAGAATTTGGGGTTTAGGGTTTAGGGATTTTGGTTCAAGGTTTAGTGTTTAGGACTTAAGGTTTAAGATTTAGGGGTTTAGGGTTTAGGATTTAGGGCTCAGGATTTAAGGTTTAGGGTTTAGGGTTTAGGGATTATGTTTTAGGGTTTATGTATTAGGGTTTAGGGATATATGGTTTAGGGTTTAGGGTTTAGGGATTTGGGGTTTAGGTCTATAGTTTTAAGGTTTAAGGCTTAAGGTTTAGGGGGTTTATGGTTTAGGATTTAAGGGTTTAAGGTTTAGGGCTTATGGTTAAGGGTTTATGGTTTATGGTTTAGTGTTTAGGATTTAGCGCTCAGGCTCTAGGGTTTAGGGTTTAGGGTTCAAGGTTTAGGGTTTAGTGTTTAGGGTTAAGGGTTTAGGGTTAAGGGTTTAGGGTTTATGGTTTAGGGTTTAGTGGTTTAAGTAGGGTTTAGGTTTTAGAGTTTAGGGCTAAGGTTTTTTAGGGTTTATGGTTTGGGTTTAGGCTTTAGGTCTTATATTTTAGGATTTAAGGTTTAGGGTTTAAGGGTTTAGGGTTTCCATTGTTTAGGGTTTAGGGTTTAGGGTTTAGGATTTAGGGTTTAGAGGTTTAGGATTTAGGGTTAAGGATTATTAGGGTTTAGGGTATTTTTAGGTTTAGGGTTTAGGGTTTATAAGATTTTAGGGTTTAGGGTTTAGGGTTTAATATTTAGGGTATAGTCTCAAAGGTTTATAGCTCATGGTTTAGGGTTTATGGTTTAGGGCTAAGGGTTTATGGTTTAAATTTTAGGTTTATGGTTTAGGGTTTAGGGTTTAGGGTTTACAGATTTAGGGTTTATGGTTTAGGGTTTAAGGTTTAGGGTTTATGGTTTAGGGTATATGGTTTAGGCCATTTAAGGGTTTAGAGTTTATGATTTTAGGTTTAGGGTTTAAGGGCTAGGGTTTAGGGTTTAGTGTTTAGGGCTCAGGGTTTAGGGTTTAGAGTTTAGGGCTCGTTTAGGTTTTAGGGTTTAGGTTTAGGGTTTATTGTTTAGGGTTTAAGGTTTATTGTTTAGGGTTTAGGATTAAGGACTCGGGGTTTAGGGTGTATGGTTTAGGGTTTAGGGTTATGGGTATATGGTTTAGGGTTTAGGGTTTAGGGTTTAGGGTTTAGGGTTAAGGGTTTAGGGTTTAGGGTTTAGGGTTTAGGGTTTAGGATTTAGGGCTCAAGGTTTAGGGTTTTATGTTTAGGTTTTAGGATTTAGTGTTTAGGGATAAGCATTTAGTGTTTAGGGTTTAGGGTTTATGGTTTTAGGGTTTAGGGTTTACAACTAAGGGTTTAGTGTTTAGGGATTTATAATTTTATGTATTGTGGTTTAATACTTAGGGATTAGGGTTTAGGGTTTAGGATTTATGGTTTAGGGCTCAGGGTTTAGGTTTTAGGGTATAGGACTAATGGTTTAGGGATTACAGTTTAGGTTTTAGGGCTCAAGGTTTAGGGTGTGTTTTAGGGTTTAGGGTTTAGGGCTCAGGGTTTTAGGTTAAGGGTTAAGGGTTAAGGGTTTAGGGTTTAAGGTTTAGGTCTTAGGGTTTAGGGCTTAGGGTTTTTAGATTTTAGGGTTTAGTGTTTAGGGTTTAGGGTTTAGGGTTTAGGGTTTAAGGTTTTGGGTTTATAAGGTTTAGGGTTATGGGTTTAGGGTTTATAGATTAGGGTTTAGGGTTTAAGACTAAGGGTTTAGGGTTTAGGGTATAGGGCTTAGGGTTTAGAGTTAATGTTTTAGGGTTTAGGGTTTATGGCTTAAGGTTAACATAGGTCTTAGGGTTTAGGGTTTAGGGTTTAGGGTTTAGGGTTTTGGGTTTTATGGCTTAGATTTTAGGGTTTAGTGTTTAGGGTTTAGGGTTAAGGCTTTATGGTTTAGGGTTTAGGGCTTAGGGATTAGGGTTTAGGGTTTAGAATTGGGGTTTAGGTTTTAGGGTTTATGGTTTTGGGTTTAGGGTTTAGGGTTCAGGGTTTTGGAGGTTAAGTGTTTCAGAGTTTAGGGTTTAGGGTTTTGGTTTAGGGTTTAGGGTTTAAGGTTTAGGGTTTAGGGTTTAACATTTAGGTTTGGGGTTTAGGGTTTAGGGTTTGGGGCTCATGGTTTAGGGTTTAGGGTTTAAGGTTTAGGGTTGATGGTTTAGGGGTTTAGGGTTTAAGGTTTAGGGTTTAGGGTTTAGTGTTTAAGGTTTAAGGACTCAAGGGATTATAGTTTAAGGTTTAGGGTTTAGGGTTAAGGGTTAATCAGGTTTAGGGTTTTAGGGTTTAGGTTTAGGTTTAGGGTATAGGGTTTTAGGGTTTAGGGTTCAGGGTTTATTTTTTAGGGTTTAAGGTTTATGGTTTAGGGTTTGATTTAGGGTTTACGGGATTTAGGTTTAGGGTTTAGGATTTAGGCTTTAGGTTTTAGGGTATATGGTTTAGGGTTTAGGTTTTAAGGTTTAGGGTTTAGGGTTTTAGGATTTAGGGTTTAGGGTTTAAGGATTTAGGGTTTAGGTTTATGGTTTAGGTTTTAGGGTTTAGGGGTTAGGGTTTTGGGTTTATGTTTTAGGGTTTAGGTTTTAGGGTTTAGGGTTCGGGAGATTAAGGGTTTACTATTTAGGGGTTAGGGTTTTGGGTTAGGGGTTAGGGTTTAGAGGGTTTAGGGTTTAGGGTTTAAGGTTTAGAGTTTAGGGATTACTTTAGGGTTTAGGGTTTAGGGTTTAGGGTTTAGGGTTTTGGTTTAGGGTTTAGGGTTTAGGACTTTAGGGTTTAGGATTTATGGTTAGGGGTTTAGGGTTTAGGGTTTAGGGATCAAGATTTAATATTTATGGTTTAGGGTTTAGGTTTTATGTTTTAGGGTTTATTTATCAGGGTTTATGGATCAGGGTATATGGTTTAGGGTTTAGGGTTTAGGGCTCATGGTTTAAGGTTTAGGGTTTTAGGTTTTAGGGTTAAGGTTTAAGTTTTAGGGTTTAGGGTTTAGGGTTTAGGATTTAGGATTTAGGGTTTATGGTTTATGGTTTAGGGTTTATGGTTTAGGGTTTAGGGTTTAGAGTGTTTAGGGTTTAGGGCTCAGGGTTTAGGGTTTAGGGTTTAGGTTTAGGGTTTAGGGTTTAGGGTTTAGTGTTTTCAGTTTATGGTTTATGGATTCAAGCTTATGGTTTAGGGTTTATGGGTTTATGGTTTAGGGTTTAGGGTTTATGTTTTAGGGTTTAGGGTTTTTGGGTTTTCAAGTTTAGGATTTAGGGTTTAGGGTTTAGGGTTTAAGATTTTTAGGGTTTATGGTTTGGGTTTTAGGGTTTAGGATTTAATGTTTAGGGTTTAGGGCTCAAGTTTTTTAGGGTTTAGGGTTTAGGGTTTAGGTTTAGGGTTTAGAGTTTAGCAGTTTATTAGGGTTTAGGGTTTATAGGGTTTAGGTTTTAGGGTTTAGGGTTTAGGTTTAGGGCTTAGGGTTTAGGGTTTAGGGTTTAGGTTCAGGGTTTAGGTTTAGGGTTTAGGGTTTATTTTTAGGGTTTAGGTTTAAGGTTTAGGGTTAGGGTTTAGGGTTTATGGTTTAGGGCTATAGGGTTTATGGTTTAGTGATCAATAATTAGGGTTTATGGTTTATGGTTTAGGGTTTAGGTTTAGGGTTTTGAGGGATTTTAGGGTTTAGGATTTAGGGCTCAGGTTCAGGGTTTATGGTTTAGAGTTTAGGTTTATGGATAAAGGTTTAGGGTTTATGGTTGATGGTTTATAGTTTAGGGTTTAGGGTTCAAGGTTTAGGTTTTAGGGATTAGGGTTTAGGTTTACCCAGGGTTTAGGGTTTAGAGTTTAGGGTTTAGGAGTTTATGGTTTAGTGTTTAGGTACATTTTAGTGTTTAGTGTTTAGGGTTTAGGGTTTAAAGTTTAGGGTTAAGTATCTAGGGTTTAGGGTTTAAGTTTATGGTTTAGGTCCTAAAGGTTTAGGGTTTAGTGTTTAGGGATAAGGTTTAGAGATATTAGGGTTTAGGATTTAGGGCTCAAGGGTTTAGGGTTTAAGGTTTATGGTTTAAGGTTTAGTTTTTAAGGGTTTAGGGTTTAGGATTTAGGGTTTAGGGTTTAGGGTTTAGGATTTAGGGTTTAGGGTTTAGGGTTTAGGACTCAGGGTTTAGGGTTTAGGGTTTAGGGGGTTTAGGGTTTATGGTTTATGGTTATGGGTATAGGGTATAGGGTTTAGGGTTTAGGATTTAGGGCTCAAGGTTTAGGGTTTAGGGTTTAGGGTTTAGGGTTTAGGGTTTAGGGTTTAGGATTTAGGGTTTAGGGTTTAGGGTTTATGGTTTAGGGTTTAGGTTTAGGGTTTAGGGATAAGGGTTTAGGGTTTAGGGTTTAGGGTTTAGGGTTTAAGGATTTTTGGTTTTAGGTTTACGGGTTTGGGGTTTAGGGTTTATGGTTTTGGGGTTTAGGGTTTAGTGATTAAGGGTTTAGGGTTTAGGATTTAGGGTTTTAGGGTTTTATGGTTTAAGGTTTAGGGATCAGGATTTTTAGGGTTTAGGGGTTTAGTGATTTAATTTAGGGTTTAGGGTTTAGGGTTTAAGTTTTAGGGTTTAGGGTTTAGGGTTTAGGGATTTTCAGGGTTTAGGGTTTAGGGTTTAGTGATTTAGGGTTTAGGGTTTAGTTTTAGGTTTAGATTTTAGGTTTAGGGTTTAGGGTTTAGGGTTTAGGGTTTAGGAGTTTAGGGTTTAGGGTTTAATTTTAGGGTTTACGGTTTATGGCTCAGGGTTAGGGTTTAGGTTTTAGGGTTTAGGGTTTAGGGTTTAGGGTTATAGGGTTTAAGGTTTAGGGTTTAGGGTTTAGGGTTTAGGTTTATTTTTTAGGGTTTAGGGTTTAGGGTTTAGGGTTTAATGTTTAGGGTTTAAAGGTTTAGGATTTAGGGTTCATGGTTAAGGGTTTAGGTTTTAGGGTTTAGGGTTTACGGGTTTTGGGGTTTAGGATTTAGAGTTTTACGGTTTAGGTTTGGGTTTAGGGTTTAGTGGTTTAGGATTTTAGGGTTGTAGGGTTTTAGGGTTTAGGGTTTAGGGTTAAGGGTTTAAGTTTTCAAGGTTTAGGGTTTAGGGTTTAGGATTTAAGGTTTAGGGTTTAGGGTTTAGGGTTTAGGGTTTAGGGTTTAGGGTTTAGGGTTTAGGATTAAGGGTTTAGGGTTTAAGGTTTAGGGTTTAGGGTTTAGAGTTTAGGGTTTAGGGTTTAGGTTTAGTGATTTAGGGTTTAGGGTTTAGGTCTTAGGGTTTAAGGTTTATGGTTTAGGTTTAGGGTTTAGGGTTTAGGGTTTAGATTTAGGGTTTAGTGTTTAGGGTTTAGGGTTTAGGGTTTTAGGTTTAGGGCTTCAGGTTTAGGGTTTAGGGTTTAGGGGGTTAGGGTTTAGGGTTTAGGGTTTAGGGTTTAAGAGGTTTAGGGTTTTACATTTTTTGGTTAAGGGTTTAGGTTTAGGGTTTAGGGTTTAGGGTTTTAGGGTTTAGGGTTTAGGTTTAGGGTTTAGGGTTTAGGGTTTAGGGTTTATGGTTTAGGGTTTAGGGTTTAGGGTTTAAGGTTTAGGGTTTAGGGTTTAGGGTTTAGTTTTTAGTGTTTAGGGTTTACTGTTTACAATTTCAGGCTCATGGTTTAGGGTTTAAGGTTTAGGGTTTATTAGGGTTTAGGGTTTAGGTTTTAGGGTTTAGGTTTAGGTTTTAGGGTTTAGGGTCAACATAGGGTTTAGGGTTTAGGGTTTAGGATTTAGGGTTTAGGGTTTAGGGATATTTAGGGTTTAGGGTTTAGGGTTTAGGGTTTAGGTTTAGGGTTTAGGGTTAAGGGTTAAGGGTTTAAGGTTTAAGTTTAGGCTTAAGGGTTTAGGGTTTAGGTTTAAGGGTTTAGGGTTTAGGGTTTATGGTTTAGGGTTTAGGGTTTAGGGTTTAGGTTTTAGGGTTTAGGGTTTATGGTTTAATGTTTAGGGTTTAGGGTTTAGGGTTTAGGTTTTTTATGATTTATGGTGGGATTTAGGGTTTAGTGTTTAGGGTTTAGGGTTAAGGGTTTAGGGATTAGGCTTTATGATTTAGGGTTTATGGTTTAGGTTTTTAGGGTTTAGGTTTAGGGTTTAGGGTTTAGGGTTTATGGTTTAAGGTTTTAGGTTTAGGGTTTAAGGTTTAGGGTTTAGGATTTTAGGTTTAGGGTTTATGGTTTAGGGTTTAGGATTTAGGGTTTAGATTTAGGATTTAGGGTTTAGGGTTTAGGGTTTAGGTTTTAGGGTTTATGGTTTAGGGTTTAAGGTTTTATGGTTTAGAGGTTTAGGGTTTAGGGCTTATGGTTTAGGGTTTATGGATTTAGGGTTTAGGGATTTAGGGTTTAGGGTTGTAGGGTTTAGGGTTAGGGGTTTAGGTTTAGGGTTCAGGGATTTAAGGTTTAGGGCAATATGTTTAGGGTTTGAAGGGGTTTTTTAGGGTTTATGGTTTAGGGATTAGGGTTTAGGGTTTAGGGTTTATGGTTTAGGGTTTATGTTTTAGGCATTTAGGGTTTAGGTTTAGGGTTTATGGTTTTAGGGTTTAGGGTTTAGGGTTTAGGGTTTAGGGTTTAGGTTTAGGGTTTAGGGTTTAAGGTTTAAGGATAATTACAGTTTAGGGCTAAGGGTTTAGGGTTTATGGTTTAGTGTTTAGGGTTTATGGGTTTACTGATTTAAGGTTTATGGTTTAGGGTTTAGGGTTTAGGTGTTCAGGGTTTAGGGTTTCAGGGTTATGGTTTAGGGTTTAGCGTTTAAGGTTTAATGTTTATGGTTTAGGGATTTTGGTTTAGGGTTTAAGTTTTAGGTTTAGGGTTTAGGGTTTAGGGTTTATGTTTAGGGTTTAGGGATTTAGGGTTTAGGATTTAGGTTTTAGGGTTTAGGGTTTAGGGTTTCAAAATTTAGGGTTTAGGTTTTAAGGGTTTAGGGTTTAGGTTTAGAGTTTAGGGTTTAGGGTTCAATGGTTTTTAAGTTTTTAGGTTTAGGGTTTAGGGTTTAGGGTTTAGGGTTTAGGGTTTAGGGTTTAGGGTTTATGGTTTAGGGGTTTAGGGTTTAGGGTTTAGGGTTTATGGGTTTAGGGTTTAGGGTTTAGGGTTTAGGGTTTAGGTTTTAGGGTTTATGGTTTTAGGGTTTAGGGTTTAGGGTTTAGGGTTTAGGGTTTAGGGTTTAGGGTTTAGGGTTTATGGTTTAGGGCTAGGGGTTTAGGGTTTAGGATTTAGGGTTCAGGTTTAGGGTTTAGGGTTTAGGGTTTAGGGATTTAGTGGTTTAGGTTTAGGGATTTAGGGTTTAGGGTTTAATGTTTAGGGTTTAGGTTTAGGGTTTAGGGTTTAGGGGTTTAGGTTTAGGGTTTAGGTTTAGGGTTTTAGGTTTAGGGTTTAGGGTTTAGGGATTATGGGTTTAGGGTGTTTAGGGTTTAGGGTTTAGGTTTAGGTTTTTAAGGGTTTAGTTTTAAGGATTAGGGTTTAGGGTTTAGTGTTTAGGGTTTAGGGTTGAGGGTTTAGGGTTTATGGGGTTTATGGTTTAGTTTTTAGGTTTAGGGTTTAGGGTTTAGGGTTTAGGGTTTAGGGTTTAGGGTTTAGGGTTTGGGGTTTAGGGTTTAGGGTTTAGGATTTTAGGGTTATGGATTTAGGGTTTAGTGTTTAGGTTTTAGGCATTTAGGGTTTAGGGTTTAGGGTTTAAGGTTTAGGCTTTGGGTTTAAGGTTTAGGGTTTATGCAATTTAGGGTTTAGGGTTTAGGGTTTAGGTTTAGGGTTTAGGGTTTAGGATTTTAGGGTTTATGATCAGGGTTTAGGTTTAAGGGTTTAGTTTTTAGGGTTTAGGGTTTAGGGTTTAGGGTTTAGTGTTTAGGGTTTAGGGTTTAGGGTTTAGGGTTTAGGGTTCATGGTTTAGGGTTTAGGGTTTATGGTTTAGGTTTATGGTTTATGGGTTTTAGGGTTTAGGGTTTAGGGTTTAGGGTTTAGTGGTTTACGGTTTAGGGGTTAGGGTTTATGGTTTAGGGGTTTAGGTTTTGGGTTTAGGGTTTAGTGTTTAGGGTTTAGGGTTTAGGTTTAGGGTTTAGGGTTTAGGATTTAGGTTTAGGGTTTAGGGTTTAGGGTTTAGGGATTTAGGGTTTATGGTTTAGGGTTTAAGGTTTATGGATTAGGGCTCAAGGTTTAGGGTTTAGGGTTTAAGGATTTAGGTTTAGGGCTTAGGGTTTAGGGTTTAGTTTAGGGGTTTAGGTTTAGGGTTTAGGTTTTAGGTTTAGGTTTAGGGTTTAGGGTTTTGCATTTAGGTTTTAGGTTTAGGGTTTAGGGTTTAGGGTTTAGTGTTTAGGTGTTTAGGGTTTAGGGTTTAGGGTTTAGGGCTTTAGGGTTTAGGGTTAAGGGTTTAGGGTTTAGGGTTTAGGGTTTAGGACTTAGGTTTAGGGTTTAGGGTTTAGGGTTTTATGGTTTAGGGTTTAGAGTTTAGGGTTTAGGGTTTAGGGTTTAGGGTTTAGGGTTTAGGGATTAGGGTTTAGGGTTTAGGGTTTAGGGTTTAGGGTTTAGGGCTCAAGGTTTAGGGTTTTATGTTTAGGGCTCAAGATTTAGGGTTTAGGGTTTAGGGTTTCAGGATTGTGGTTTAGGGTTTAGTATTTAGGTTTAGGGTTTAGGGTTTAGGTCTTAGGTATTAGGGTTTAGTTTTTAGGGTTTAGGGTTTATGGTTTATGGTTTAGGGTTAAGTGTTTAGTTTACGGTTTGGGTTTTAGGGCTTAGGTCTTATATTTTAGGATTTAATGCTAGGGGTTTAGGGTTTAGGGTATAGGGGTTAGTGTTTAGGGTTTAGGATTTTTAGTTTAGGATTTGGGGTTTAGAATTTATCATTTAGGGCTCATGTTTTAGGGTTTAGGGTTTTAGGGTTTAGGGTTTACGGTTTAAGATTTACGGGTTTAGGGTTTAGGTTTTAGGGTTTAGGATTTAGGGCTTAGGTATTAGGGTTTAGGATTTAGAGTTTAGTATTTAGGGTTTAGGGTTTAGGGTTTAGGATTTATAGCTCCTTGTTTAGGGTTTATGGTTTAGGGATTTAGGGGTTAGGGGTTTAGGGTTTAGGGTTTAGGGTTTAGGGTTTAGGTTTAAGGATTAGGGTTTAGGGATTTAGGGTTTAAAACTCATGGTTTAGGGTTTAGGGTTTAGGGTTTATTTTAGGGATAAAGGTTTAGGGTTTATGGTTTATGGTTTATAGTTTAGGGTTTAGGGTTTAGGGTTTAGGGTTTAGGATTTAGGGTTTAAGGTTTACCCATAAGGGTTTAGGGTTTAGGGTTTAGGGTTAGGGTGTGGGTTTATGGTTTAGTGTTTAGGGCTTATGGTTTATGGTTTATTGTTTAAGGCTAGGGGTTTAATGTTTAGAGTTTAGGGCTAAGGGCATTTAGGGTTTAGGGTTTAGTGTTTATGCTTTAGGCCTAAAGGTTTAGAGTTTAGTGCTTAGGGCTTAGGGTTTAGGGTTAGGATTTAGGGATCAGGTTTAGGGTTTAAGGTTTAGGGTTTCAAGGGATAGTTTAGGGTTTAGGGTTTAGGGTTTAGGGTTTATTACCGAGGGTTTACGATTTAGGGTTTAGGGATTAGCGTTTAGGGTTTAGGGTTTAGGGTTTATGGTTTATGGGTTTAGGGTTTATGGTTTAGGGTTTATAGTTAAGGTTTAGGTTTAGGGTTTAGGGTTTAGGGCTTAGGGTTTAGGGTTTAGGGTTTAGGATTTAGTTTTTAGGGTTTACAGTTTAGGGTTTGGGGTTCATGGTTTAGGGTTTTAGGGTTTAAGGTTTATGTTTAGTGTTTAGGGTTTAGGGTTTAGGATTTTGGTTTAGAGTTTAGGGTCATTAGGGTTTAAGGTTTAGGGTTTAGGGTTTAGGGTTTAGGGTTTAGGGTTTAGGATTTAGGTTTTAGGGCTTAGGGTTTACATTTTAGGGTTTAGGGTTTAGGGTTTAGGGTTTAGGGTTTAGGGTTTAGGGTTTAAGGTTTAAGGTTTATGGGTAAAGGTTTAGGGTTTAGGGTTTAGGGTTTATGGTTTAGGGGTTTAATGTTTAGGGGTTTAGTGTTTTAGGGTTTAGGGTTTAGGGTTTAGGGTTTAGGGTTTAGGTTTAGGGTTTAGGGTTTAGGGTTTAGGGTTCAAGGTTTAGGGTTTACGGGATTAGGGTTTATGGTTTAGGGTTTAAGGTTTAGGGTTTAGGGTTTAGGGTTTAGGGTTTAAGGTTTAGGTCTAAGGGTTTAGGGTTTAGGGTTTAGAGTTTAGGGTTTAGGGTTAATAAGGTTTAGTTTATAGGGTTTAGGTCTTATAGGGTTTATGGTTTAGGATTTAGGGTTTAGGTTTTAGGGTTTAGGTTTTAGGGTTTAGTATTTTAGGGTTTAGGGTTTAGGGTTTTAGGCTCAAGATTTAGGGTTTAGGGTTTATTATTAAGGGTTTAGGTTTTAGGGTTAGAGGTTTAGTGTTTAGGGGATTTAATATTTAGGATTTAGTTTTTAGGATTTGTGGTTTAGGGTTTAGGGTTTAATAGGTTTAGGGTTTAGGGTTTAGTTTTTAAGTGTTTATAGTTTTAGGGTTTAGGGTTTAGGGTTTAGGATTTAGGGTTTAGGGTTTATGGTTTTTAGGGTTTAGGTTTAGGGTTTAGGATGTTTAGGGTTTATGTTTTAGGGCTAATAGTTTAGGATGGATTGTTTAGGATTTATGTTTTAGGTTTTACTGTTTAGGGTTTAGGGTTTCTGGTTTTTGGTTTAAAGGATTAGGGATTATGGTTTAGGGTTTATGTTCTAGGTTTTAGTGATTAGGGTATAGGTTTAGGGTTTAGGTTTATATTTTTAGGGTTTATAGGTTTAGGGTTTAGGATTTATGGTTTAAATTTTAGGGCTTATGGGTTTAGGGTTTAGGATTTAGGGTTTATGGTTTAGAGGGTTAGGTATTTAGGTTTAGGGTTTAGGATTTTAGGGTTTTAGGGTTTAGGGTTTAAGGGTTTAAGGGTTTATGGTTTAGGGTTTAGGGATTTAGGGTTTAGTGTTTATGGTTTAGGGGTTTAGGGTTTATGGTTTAGGGTTTAGGGTTTAGAGATTTAGGGTTAAGGTTTTGTGGTTTAGGGTTAGGGTTTAGATTTTTAGGTTTAGGTTTTAGGGTTTAGGTTTGGGTTTAGGGTTTAGGTTTATAGCATTTAGGGTTTAGGGTTTAGGGATTTTAGGGTTTAAGGTTTAGTGTTTAGGACTTAAGGGTTTAGTTTAGGATTTAGAGGTTTAGGGTTTAGGGTTTAGGGATTTAGGGTTTAGGATTTAAGGTTTAGGGTTTAGGGCTTAGGGATTTAGGGTTTAGGGATTAAGTATTAGGGTTTAGGGCTAGGTTTATGGATTAGGGTTTAGGGTTTAGGGTTTAGGGCTTTAGGGTTTAGGGTTTAGGGTTTAGGGTTTAGGGTTTATGGTTTAGGTTTTAGGGGTTTAGGGTTTAAGGTTTAGAGTTTAGGGTTTATGGTTTAGGTTTAGTGTTTAGGGTTTAGGGCTCAAGATTATAGTCTAGGGTTTTAGTTTTAGGGTTTAGGGTTTAGGGATTAGGGTTTTGTTGTTTAGGGTTTAGGGTTTTAGGGCTCAAGGTTTAGGGTTTAGTGTTTAGGGTTTAGGGTTTAGGGAAGGGTTTAGGGTTTAGTTTTTAGGGTTTAGGGATTAGGGTTTAGGGTTTAGAGGTTTAGGGTTTAAGGTTTTAGGGTTTATGGTTTAGGGTTTTAGGGCATTTAGGTTTAGGGTTTAGGGTTTAGGGTTTAGGTTTTAGGGTTTAGGTTTAGGGTTTAGGGATTATGTTTAGGGTTTAGGGTTTCAGGTTTAGGTTTAGGGTTTAGGGTTTAGTTTTATTGTTTAGGGATTAGGGTTTAGGCTTAGGGTTTAGGTTTATGGTTTAGGGTTAAGGGTATTAGGGTTTAAGGTTTATGGGTTAGGGTTTAGGGTTTAGGGTTCAAGGTTTTAGGGTTCAGGGTTTCAGGGTTTTATTATTTAGGTTTAGTGTTTAAAGGTTTAGGGCTCATGGTTTAGGGTTTAGGGTTTAGGGCTAAGGGTTTATGGTTTATATTTTATGGTTTAGGGTTTAGGGTTGAGTTAGGGTTTAGATTTAGGGCTCAGAGATTTGGGTTTATGGTTTAGAGTTTTGGATTTACTAATAAAGATATAGGGTTTTTGGTTTATGGTTTATATTTTAGGGCTTAGGGCTTATGGCTTAGGGTTTAGGGCCAGGGTTTAGGATTTACCCATTTAGGGTTTAGGGTTTAGAGTTTAGGGTTTGTTGATTTTATGGTTTAGTTTTTATGGTTTATGGTTTAGGAAGGGGTTTATGGTTTAGGGTTTATTGGGTTTAGGGCTCAGAGGTTTAGGGTTAAGTGTTTAAGGTTTATGGTTTAGGATTTAGGGCTCAGGGTTTATGATTTTAGGGTTAAATGGTTTAGGGCTAAAGGTTTAGGGTTTACTGGTTTAGCGTTTTAGGGTTAAGGTTTTATGGCTTTAAGTGTTTAGGGTTTAGCATTTAGGGATCAAGGGTTTATGGTTTAAGGTTTAGGGTTTATTGTTTAGGGTTTAGGGTTTATGGTTTAGGGTTTATGGTTTAGGATTTAGGATTTAGGGTTTAGGGATTAGGGATTTATCAGGACTTGGGGTTTAGGGTGTTTAGGGTTTAGTGTTTAGGGATATGGGTATATGGTAAAGGGTTTAGGGTTTATAGTTTAGGGTTTAGTGTAATGGTAATAGGGCTTATGGATTAGGGTTTAGGGTTTAGGGCTCATGAATTTAGGTTTTAGGGCTAAGGGTTTATGTATTTATGGTTTAGGGGGCTTACAATTTAGGCTTAAGGCATTTAGGGTTTAACATATAATATTTAAGGTTTAGGGTTTAGGGTCTACATATTTAAGGGTTTATGTGTTTACAGATTTAAAGGTTTAAGTCTAGGGGTTTAATGCTTTTAGGGATTACAGGGTTTAGGGTTTAAGGATTTAGGGTTTATAGCTCATGGTTTAGGGATTAATGTTATAGGGTTTAGGGCTCAGGGTTTAGGGTTTAGCAATATGGCTGTACCTTAGGTCTTTTTGAATGCTTTCAACAACGTCAAAGGCTGCCCCTAACTGCTTGTAAGCCTGTCAAGTAGCTTGGTTCTCTTTTCTAGGAATGGATTTTATGCCAAAGCCCTCAAAATCTTCAATGAGGTCCCACACCCTTTTCTTGTAGCACTTGAGTAGATCATTCTTGATAGCATGCTACCCCTTAACTTGGTTGACAATCAACTCACTGTCACCAAAGACTTGCAAGTTCTTTATTCCTCTCTTGATTGACCAATGCAATCCTTGTATCAAAGCTTTATTCAGCAGTGTTATTAGAGCATGCAAACTAAAATCTAAAAGATGAATAATACTTCACTCCTTGAGGTGAAACAAGCATAGCTCCACAACCCGCACCTTGTCTACTCCTTGATCCATAAAAAAATAACTGCCATACCTCATTGTCATCCTTGTGGTCTAGCTTGGTGATGCTAGGAATAGGCTGATTTTCTTCATGCATGCAATAGACTCCTAGCTCAGATTCTTCTATTTCTTGATAAGGATCAAAAGCATGCACCTTGTTTGCCCATTCATCAAGAGTTAGATCTGGGATACTTCCTACCTTGGTGTCAGTTTCATCAGTGCTTGGGTGATCTTCTTGATCAAACGCTGAACAATTGGCATTGATCTGACTTGGAGTGTAAGGCTCAATGTGAAAGTTTTCAATAGGTTCAGATCTGATTGTGGCTTTAGTTCCATATCTTGTTCTAAACAACATGTGTGACCAATCAGCAGATAAGTAACCTCCAATCTTGGCTGTGAAATCCCTTGACAGACATAGGGCAAAGAGTGGTGGAAGGTCTATTACTGAGACATCTTGTAAAACAACCACGTTGGGGACAGGCATGCAAAGTAAAACTTCAGTTTTTTATCACTCTAACTGTTGTTACTGCTGTCCCATCCAATTGTACTACCCCTTTGGATATGAATTCATACTGAATTCCCAACTGATTAGCTATTTGCTTGGGCATTACTGAACTACTTGCTCTGGAATCAATCATGTAATTGTGTACTAATTGATTCCCAATGATCAATGAAACATAGAATGGAGGGGGCTTCAACATTTTACCTTACTGTCCTCCATGATTCCCCTCAGGCTGGGTAGCATTTGTGAGCACCTTCTCTTGCATTTGGACTTGCTGATTTGAAGTTGACCAGTCCTTCATGGCAGCTTGTAGCAAATCTCTTTGGCCTGGGATAGATAGTGATTCCCACATTGATATGTTTACATTTGTCTTCTTCATCTGATCAATGATATTGAATGGAGATGAAGCATCTCTTTGCTGTCCCTTGGCCTGCACATTCATTCCTTGCACATGGGTAGCAACAACTGGCATTTGAGTTGGCCTAGGAGCTATTTTAGGCAGTCCTTGTGTGTTTGGGATTGAATTTTGTTTGCCAATAATTTGTGGGGTGATAGAAGGTTGTGGATTACTTGGAGCTAATGGCTGTTCTTCACCCAAATTTCTCCTTTTTGACCTTGTGTTGGCTGCAACACTTTGGGAAACCATTTGATTCATGCCACAAAAATCTTCTACCTACCAGTTTACAAGTGTGGTATCATTTGGAGCTGATTGCTGCTGGAATGTTTCTTGTTGCTGGTTATTTCCTTGACTACCTTCACCCTCCACACCAGTTGTTGTCACCATTAATGCTTGATTCAAGGCACCGTTGAAGCACATAGACTAGTTGTGAGGTTCATTGCATGGGAAACACCAATCATACTCTTGAGCTATATTGTTTTGTACTGGCACTAATGCTTTAGAGGTAGATGTAGCATTGGGATTATAGGGCTGAAATGGTCTGTTGGCAGGAGGCCTTGCTTGATTTAGATTTGCAGCTAGATTGGGTGGTCTTTGAGGTTGATATGGCTACCTGTTAGGCTGAGCTTGGGGCTAGAAAGAAGGTCTAAAACTTTGGGCTTGCTACCTCTTGAGTGTAACCAGCTCATTGCCTAGATTTTGTAATTGCTTCATGACTTCTTGAAGTTCATTTGAGGCACTAGAAGATGAAGTAGAAGCTTCACTTGAATTCTGATTTCTAGGAGTGGGAATAGGAGCTAAATTAGGCATTTGATTAGTATTTGGGCTCTCTAAACTTGGAAACAATGGCATTGGAGGCCTAGGAGCTAGCTTGCCAGCTTGAATCAAATAATTTTCAGCTCTAATGGAAATGCTATAAGCAACAGGGATAGTTGTGCCTCCCATGGATTGAATTAACATAGAAATATCAGAATTTAAAGCTTTAAGGTAATATAGAAAAGCACCTTCTGCTGTTGGCCTTACTGCCACTGGAATTCTCTCCCAAGTCATTTGAAATCTGAAGTTGAAATCAGTCAACTACTCATTGGGAGCTCTCTTGATGGTTGTCAGCTGCTCCAAAAGGGACAAGTTGTCTCCCTTTTCTCCAAACTGCTCATGGAGGGCTATACATAGCTGATTCCAATTTTGAATAGAACCTGAGGCAAGACTCCTGAACCATTGCAAAGCTTTCCCTTTGAATGAAGATGCCAACAATTTGACAACAACTTGCATCTCATTGATCTCATGGATTACACAAATGTTAGCAATATCCTTGACATGATCACCAGGAGTGGTCTGATTTTCTCCAGTAAAGTATGGAATGTTCTTCAATGCTGCAACTGGAATTAGATTTTGTGCATTGAGAGCAAGTGGGCTGCTGCCAGTGAAATTGACATAGGGGTTGTTTTGTGCCATTCTGATTGGCCTTAGAACCCTTGTTGATTGAATGAAAGGCCTACCAGGTGGAGGAGTTGAGAGAGTTCTGTTTGGTGGAGATGGAGACCTTTGAATTCTCCTCCCTCTTTGCCTTCTTCTTGGAGATAACTGTAGATACTCAAACAACACCTCTTCTTCTCTAGCTCTTGACCTTGTGTGTTCATATTTTTATACCTTTGATTCTTCTCATGAGTTTTCAGGTCTGCACTGCTAAAACCAGCTGATTCTTCTTCCTTGGAGTCACCAGATGTGTAATTTATAGCTCTTTTAAGCAAGAAACTTGTAACAAATGCACATCAATTTTGTTGCAATGAAGATGAAGACCTCTAAGGTCCCACCAAGCATGCCAAAACTATTGTTGCAAATCAGCAGCACCCCTGGATGTTGATCAGATTTCTAGTTTGATCATCCCTTAGCATCCAGTGTGATTGCACAACATTGAATCCTCTCCCCAAGTGTGGGACTTGTAAAATGGAAGAGGAATCTCCAGATTAGAGGCTGGTTCCTCAACTCCTCTGATCAGATTTATCACTTACAAGTTGTAGAGGTTTAAATTCAAAATCCTACTCTAAATTCCAAAGGAGACATAGATAGAGGAATGCAAAAAAGCTAAAACTAATGCTAATAGGTGATGCACCAAAGGAGTGGTGAGCATTTCTCACTTCTACAGATTGACACAATTCATAAAATGCAACAAAAACAACATGCACAAACTGATAAATGTAATGAAAGATCAGAAAGCAAGCCAAACAACATAAGAAGAGGATATGGAAACTAATCACAAGAGCATGTATTGTCATTTTAACATCAAAATCACTTGCATTACAACACCTGAGAGGCAAAAAGGGGTTACATTCTTGGAAAGGTTTTTTATTCCACAAATTCACTTCTAAGGTGAGAAAGGGGAGTTACAATACACAAAAAATGTTCAACCCTTTCAAAAATGAGCCAAATCTGGCTTTTACAGTGCAAAATGAGCCCAGGAGAGAGAAACATGGGAAAACATGGAAGGGATTCAACCATTGACCAAAAATGCATTCAAAACAGCATGGGCATCCTTATAAACCCATTCCCTGACATTTTTAGCCATGCTGGGAGAGAATGTGAGCCATTCTTCATTAAAAATGGTGGTTGAAACGTCATTTCTGTCCATGACCACGTGCCAGAGGTGTTTTTCAATTTTCTCTCTCCAAAATCCATCAAAATAAAAAATTGACCCTAGAATATTGTAGATAATTTCACCAGCTTTCCATTGATATAAAGAACGTGAAAAACTGAGCTCTGGATCGAAAGTTATGGCCATTTGAAATTTTAGGGCAAAACAGGGCCAAATCGGATTGGCGGGCAAAAATTTGAATTTTTTATTTTTTGGTCATTTGGAAAATTTTCCAAAATTTCCCCATGCTCCACCACTCTTCCAGGTGACACATGGCACATGTTTTGATTGGGTGCGGGTCCATCCTCTCCATTTTCCCATGCCCACTTGGAATTTTTTTCAAAAACTCCCCTTCAGGCTGGTGAGTTGACATATGGCGTCCTGATTAGTTGCGGACCTTTGGAAGGGGAAATTTTCCCTTTCCCTTTGAATTTTCCATGCGGGCTTGTCTTGAATTTTTTGCTGCCATTGGACACGTGGAGATGTCTATTGGCTCTATTTGTGGGCACTTGATTTTTTGCCTATTTGAAATTTCCTTCATTTTTCCTTTGGGAAAATTTTCAAATTCTCCCCACCTTCTATGACTTCTGAGGGACACGTGGCACCATTTTATTGGGTACGGGCCTTTCAAACATTTCTTCCTTTGGTGCATTTCCATTTTGGGAAAAAATCCCAATTTAGTGCTCTAAAATTAAAAAATGCCCATGAGACACGTGGAGGGAATAATGATTGGTTGGCGGGCCTGTGGGCCAAAATTTTCCTTTCAATTTTGCCAAAACACTTTGCCAAATTTCCAAGTTCACCTCCCTGCTAGAGTGAATAATTTAAGGGACACGTGGCACATTTATTGGCGCGGGCTACATTTCAGGGGAAATTTTCCCACAAAAAATTACTGAGAAAATTACATGGTTTAGGAGGAAAAATTTATTTCTGGAAATGTGGAAAGTGCTCTATAGTGGTGGGCCTTAGGGAAAAAATTTTTTTAAATTTTCAAAAAACTGGTTTAAAATTTTCAAGTTTTCCTGATTTAATTTGCCACTTTTAGGATTGCAGGGTTTATTATGCTTAGGGATTAGGTTTTGGTTTAGGGTTTAGGATTTATGGTTTAGGTTTAGGGTTTACGAGCCATTAGGGTTTTCGAAAATAGGGTTTAGGGTTTAGGGTTTAGGCTCAAGGTTTAGGTTTTACCTTTTTTAGGGTTTAGGGCTTAGGTTTATGACTCAAGGTTTTGGGTTAATGGTTAAGGGTTTTTAGGGTTTAGGTTTAAGGTTTTAGGTTTAGGGTTTTTTAAAAAATTAGGGTTTTAGGCACAAGATTAGGGTTTAGGAGTTTAAAATTAGGGTTTAGGGTTTACAGGTTTAGGCTCTAGGGTTTACAAGGTTTATTGTTTAGGGTTTAGGGTTTAGGGTTTAGGGGTTAGGGTTTAGGGTTTAGGATTTAAGGGTTTAGGGTTTAGGGTTTAGTGTTTAGGGTTTAGGGTTTAATGGTTTAGGGTTTAGGTTTTATGGCTTAGGGTTTATTTAGGTTTATTAGGGTTTAGGGTTTAGGGTTTAGGTTTCAAGGTTTTAGGGTTTAGGTTTTAGAACTTATATGGGTTTAGGGTTTAGGGTTTAGATTTAAGGGTTTAGGGTTTATTTTGTAGTGTTTAGGGTTATTTATTAGGGTTTAGGTTTTAGGGTTTAAGGGTTTATTTTTAGGGTTTAGGGATTTAAGTTTTATGGTTTAGGTTTTAGGGTTTAGGTTTAGGGTTTAGGGTTTTAGGGTTTAGGGTTTTAGGTTTAGGGTTTAGGGTTTAGGGTTTATAGTTTAGGGTTTAGGGTTTAGGGTTTAGGATTCAAGGTTTAGGATTTATGGTTTAGGATTTAGGGTTTAGGGTTTAGGGTTTAGGGGTTTTAGGGTTTTGGTTTAGGGTTTAGGGTTTAGTGTTTAGGATTTATGTTTTAGGTTTTAGGGTTTAGGGTTTAGGGTTTAGGCTTTCGGTTTAAAGGATTAGGGATTATGGTTTAGGGTTTATGTTTTAGTTTTTAGGATTAGGGTATAGGTTTTATGGTTTAGGTTATATTATTTAGGGTTTATAGGATTTATGGTTTAGGATTTAGGGTTTAGGGCATGGGATTTAGGGTTTAGGGTTTAGGGTTTAGGTTTAAGGGTTTAGGGTTTAAGGTTTAGGGTTTAGGGTTTAGGTTTAATTTTTAGGGTTTAGGGTTTAGGGTTTAGGTTTAGGGTTTAAGGTTTAGGGTTTAGGATTTATGGTTTAGGGTTTAGGTTTTAGGGTTTAGGGTTTAGGTTTTAGGGTTTATTTAGGGTTTAGGGTTTAGGGTTTGGGGTTTAGGGTTTTTAGGGTTTAGGGTTTAGGGTTTAGCTTTTTTAGGGTTTTTTAGGGTTTAGGGTTTAGGGTTTAGGGTTTTGGTTTAGGGTTTAGGGTTTAGGTTTAGGGTTTAGGGTTTAGGGTTTAGGGTTTAGGGTTTAGGGTTTAGGTTTATTTAGGGTTTAGGGTTTAGGGTATAGGGTTTAGGGCTTAAGTTTTAGGGTTTAGGGTTTAGGGTTTAGGGATCAAGGTTTAGGGTTTAGGGTTTAGGTTTAGGGTTTAGGTTTAGGGTTTAGGGCTTAGGATTTAGGGTTTAGGGTATAGTGTTTAGGGTTTATGGCTTAGGGTTTAGGGTTTAGGTTTTATGGTTTATAGTTTAGGGTTTATGGTTTAGGGTTTAGTGTTTAGGGTTTAGGGTTTAAGGTTTAGGGTTTAGGGTTTAGGGTTTAGGGTTTAGGGTTTAGGGTTTAGGTTTAGGGTTTAGGGTTTAGGGTTTATGGTTTAGGGTTTAGGGTTTAGGGTTTAGGGTTTAGGGATTTAGTTTTTAAGGGGTTTAGGGTTTAGGTTGGGTTTAGGTTTTAGGTTTAGGGATAGGGTTTAGGGTTTAGGGTTTAGGTTTTAGGTTTAGGTTTAAGGTTTAGGTTTTAGGGTTTAGGGGTTTAGGGTTTAGGGTTTAGGGTTTAGCATTTAGGGTTTAGGGTTTAGCAATTTAGGATTTAGGGTTTAGGTTTTAGGAGGTTTACCATTTAGGGTTCATTTTTTAGGGTTTATGGTTTAGGGTTTAAGGTTTAGTGGTTTAGGGTTAAGGGTTTAGGGTTTAGGGTTTAGGGTTTAGGGTTTAAGATTTAGGGTTTAGGGTTTAAGGTTTAGGGTTTAGGGTTTATTGCTTAGGTTTAGGGTTTAGGGTTTAGATTTTAGAGTTTAGGGATAAGGGTTTAGGGTTTTGGTTTAGAGGTTTAGGGTTTAGGGTTTAGGGTTTAATTATTAGGGTTTAGGGTTTAGGGTTTAGGGTTTAGTGTTTAGGGTTTAGGGTTTAGGGTTTAGGATTTACTAATTATAGGGTTTTAGGTTTAGGTTTATAGTTTAGGGTTTAGGGCTTAAGTTTTAGGGTTTAGGGATAAGGGTTTAGGATTTAGGGTTTAGGGTTTTAGGGTTTAGGGTTTAGGGTTTGGGTTTAGGGTTTAGGGTTTAGGGTTTAGGGTTTAGGGTTTAGGGTTTAGGGTTTATGGTTTAGGGTTTAGGTTTAGGGTTTAGGGTTTAAGGTTTAGGGTTTAGGGTTTAGGGTTTAAGGGTTTAGGGTTTAGGGTTTAGGGTTTAAGTTTAAGGGATTTTATAGTTTAGGGTTTAGGGTTTAGGGTTTAGGGATTTAGTGTTTAGGGCTAAAGGTTTAGGGTTTAAGGGTTTAGGATTCAAGGTTTAGGGTTTAGGGCTTAGGGATTAGGGTTTATGTTTAGGGTTTATAGGGTTTAGGTTTAGGGTTTAGGGTTTAGGGTTAGGGTTTATGATTTAGGGTTTAGGGTTTATGGTTTAGGGTGTTTAGGGTTTAGGGGGTTTAGGGTTTATGGTCTTAGGGTTTAGTGTTTAGGGTTTATTTTTTAGGTATTAGGGATAGGGTTTAGGGTTTAGGGTTTAGGGTTTAGGGCTTAGGGTTTAGGGTTTAGGGTTTAATATTTTTGGTTTAGAGTTTATGGTTTAGGGTTTAGGGTTTAGGTTTATGGTTTAGGGTTTAGGGTTTTAGGGTTTATGGTTTAGTGTTCAAGGTTTAGGGTTTAAGGTTTAGCGCTAATTTAGGGTTTAGGTTTAGGTTTAGGGTTTAGGGTTTAATGTTTAGGGTTTAGGGTTTAGGGTTTAGGATTTATGGTTTAGGTTTTTGGGTTTAGGGTTTAGGGTTTAGGGTTTAGGGATTTAAGGTTTAGGTTTTTAGGGTTTAGGGATTTTAGGGTTTAGGGTTTAGGGTTTAGGGTTTGGGTTTAGTTTTTATAGGGTTTAGGGTTTAGGGTTTAGGGATTTAGGGTTTAGGGTTTATGGTTTAGGGTTTTAGGGTTTTAGGGTTAAGGGTTTAGGGTTTTAGGGTTTTAGGGTTTAGGTTTAGGGTTTAGGGTTAGGGTTTATGGTTTAGGGTTTAGGGTTTAGGGTTTACGGTTTTAGGTTTTGGGTTTATGGTTTTATGGTTTATAGGGTTAGGTTTAGGGTTTAGGGTTTAGGGTTTGGTTTTTAAGGTTTAGGGTCTAGGCTTTAGGGCTAAGGGTTTAGTGTTTAGATTTTAGGGTTTAGGGTTTAGGGTTTAGGGTTTAGGATTTAGGATTTAGATTTTAGGGTTTAAGGGTTTAGGATTTAGGGTTTAGGGTTTAGGGTTTAGGGTTTAGGTTTTAGGGTTTAGGGTTTAGGATATAGGGTTTAAGGTTTAGGGTTTAGGGATTAAGTTTAGGGTTTAGGGTTTAGGGTTTATGGTTTAGGATTTTAGGGTTTAGGAGTTTAGGGTTTAGGGTTTAGGGTTTACATTTAGGGTTTAGGGTTTAGGGTTTAGGGTTTAGGGGTTTAGGGTTTAAGGTTTAGGGTCTAGGGTTTAGGATTTAGGGTTTAAGGTTTAGGGTTTAGGGTTTCAGTTTTAGGGTTTAGGGATTAGGGATTAGGGCTTAGGGTTTAGGATTTAGGGTTAAGGGTTAAGGGTTAAGGGTTTAGGTTTTAGGTTTTAGGGTTTAGGTTTTAGCATTAGGGTTTAGGTTTTAGGGTTTAGGGTTATGGGTTTAGTATTTTAGCACTTATGGTTTAGGGTATAGGGTTTAGGGTTTACAGGATTTAGGGTTTAGGATTTAGGTTTGAGGGTTTAGGGTTTAGGGTTTAGGTTTAGGTTTAGGGTTTAGGGTTTAGGGCTATAAGGTTTAGGGTTTAGGGTTTAGGGTTTAGGGTTTAGAGGTTTATCAGGTTTATGGTTTAGGGTTTAGGGTTTATAGTTTAGGGTTTAGGGTTTAGGGAGATTTAGGGTTTAGGGTTTAGGGTTTAGGGTTTAGGGTTTAGGTTTTAGTGTTTAGGGTTTAGGGTTTAGGGTTAAGGTTTAGAGTTTAGATTTTAGGGTTTATAGTTTAGGGTTTAGGGTTTAGGGTTTAGGGTTTAGGGTTTAGGGTTTAGGTCTCAGGGTTTAGGATTTATGGTTTAGGGTTTAGGGTTTAGGATTTATGGTTTAGGGTTTAGGGTTTATGGTTTAGGGTTTAGGGTTTTATGTTTAGGGTTTATGGTTTAGGGTTTAGGTTTTAGGGTTTAGGTTTAGGGTTTAGGGTTTAGCGCTCATGGTTTAGGGTTTAGGGTTTCAGATTTAGGTTTTAGGGCTTTAGTTTAAGTTTTAGAGTTTAGGGTTTAGGGTTTAATGGTTTAGGGTTTAGGGGGTTTAAGGATTTTAGGGTTAAGGGTTTATGATTTAGGTTTAGGGTTTAGGTTTTGGGGTTTAGGGTTTAGGGCTTAGGGTTTAGGGTTTAGGGTTTAGGGTTTAGGGTTTAGGGTTTAGGGTTTAGGGTTTAGGGTTTAGGGTTTAGGGTTTATGGTTTAGGGTTTAAGGTTTAGGGTTTATGGTTTAGGGTTTAGGTTTAGGGTTTAGGTTTTAGGGTTTAGGGTTTATGGTTTAGGGGTTTAGGGTTTAGGGTTTAAGGGTTTGGGTTTTAGGGTTTAGGGTTTAGGGCTAAGGGTTTAGGGTTTAGGGTTTAGGGTTTCAATTTTAGGGTTTAGGGTTTAGGGTTTAGGTTTAGGGCTTAGGGTTTAGGGTTTAGGGTTTAGGGTTTAGGGTTTAGGGTTTATGGGTTTAGGGATTATGGTATAGGGTTTAGGGTTTAGGTTTTAGGGTATAGGGTTTATTATTTAGGGTTTAGTTTTTAGGGTTTAGGTTAAGGTTTAGGGTTTAAGGTTTAGGGTTTAGGGTTTATGGTTTAGGGTTTAGGGTTTAGGTTTAGGGTTTAGGTTTAGGGTTAAGGGTTTAGGGTTTAGGGTTTAGGGATTGGGTTTTAGGGTTTATTTTTAGGGTTTAGGGTTTAGGGTTTAGGGTTTAGGGTTTAGGGTAAAGGGTTTAGGGTTTAGGGTTTATGGTTTATGGTTTAGTTTAGGGTTTAGGATTTAGGGTTTAGGGTTTAGGGTTTAGGGTTTAGGATTTAGGGTTTAGGGTTTAGAGTTTATGGTTTAGGATATTTATGGTTTAGGGTTTAGGGTTTAGGTTTAGGGTGTAGGGATTTAGGGCTTAGGTTTAGGGTTTAGGGTTTAAGGGTTTAGGTTTTAAGTTTAGGTTTATGGTTTAGTGTTTATGGCTAAGGGTTTAGGGTTTATGGTTTAAGGCTAAAGGTTTAGGTTTTAGGGTTTAGGGTTTAAGGGTTTTAGGGTATTAGGGTTTATTTAGGGCTTAAGGGTTTAGGGTTTAGGGTTTATGTTTAAAGGTTTAGGGTTTAGGATTTAGGGTTTAGGGTTTAGGGTTTAGTAATCAGGGTTTAGGGTTTAGGGTTTAGGGTTTTTAGGGTTTAGGGTTTAGGGCTTAGGGTTTAGGGTTTAGGGTTTAAGGGTTTAAGGTTTAGGGTTTAGGGCTTAGGGTTTAGGGTTTAGGGTTTAGTGCTAAAGGTTTAGGGTTTATGTGTTTAGGGTTCAAGGGTTTATGGGGTTTATGGGGTTTTTAATTTAGGGTTTAGGGTTTAGGGTTTAGGGTTTAGGGTTTAGGGTTTAGGGTTTAGGGTTTAGGGTTTATGGTTTATGGTTTAGGGTTTAGGGTTTAGGGTTTATGGTTTAGGGTTTAGGTTTAGGGTTTAGGGTTTAGGGTTTAGGTTTTAGGGTTTAGGGTTTAGGGTTTAGGGTTTAGGGTTTAGGGTTTAGGGTTTAGTATTTAGGGTTTAGGGTTTAGGGTTTAGGGTTTAGGTTTAGGGGGTTTAATGTTTAGGGTTTAAGGTTTAGGGTTTAGGGTTTATGGTTTAGGTTTTTAGGGTTTTTTTTAGGGTTTAGGGTTTAGGGTTTAGTGTTTATGGTTTAGGGTTTAAGGTTTAGGGTTTAGGGGGTTTAGGGTTTAGGGTTTAGGGTTGATTGTTTAGGGTTTATTGTTTAGGTTTTAGGGTTTAGGGTTTAAGTTTAAGGGTTTATGATTTTAGGGTTTAGGTTTAGGGTTTAGGGTTCATGTTTAGGGTTTAGGGTTTAGGGTTTAGGGTTTAGGGTTTAGGGTTTAGGGTTTAGGGTTTAGGGTTTAGGGTTTATGGTTTATGGTTTAAGGTTTAGGGTCTAAGGTTTAGGGTTTAGGGTTTAGGTTTAGGGTTTAGGGTTTAGGGTTTCAGGTTTTAGGGTTTAGGGTTTAGGGTTTAGGGTTTAGGGTGTTTAGGGTTTAGGGTTTTCGGTGTTTAGATTTTAGGGGTTAGGGTTTAGGGATTTAGGTTTTAGGGGTTTAGAATTTGGGTTTAGGTTTAGGGTTTAGGGTTGAGGGTTTAGGGTTTAGGGTTTAGGGTTTAGGGTTTAAGTGTTTAGGGTTTAGGGTTTAGGGTTTAGGGTT
>CM034151.1:504685156-504710156 GCA_019776745.2 Taxus chinensis
TTAGGGTTTAAGGTTTAGGGTTAGGGTTTATGGTTTAGGGTTTATGAGTTTAGGGTTTAGAAATTAGGGTTTAGGGTTTAGGGTTTAGGTTTAGGGTTTAGGGTTTAGGTTATAGGGTTTAGGGTTTAGAGTTAATCGTTTAGGGTTTAGGGTTGATGGCTTAATGTTTACATAGGTCTTAGGGTTTAGGGTTTAGGGTTTAGGTTTTAGGACTTAGGGTTTAGGTTTATAGTTTAGGGTTTAGGGTTTAGGGTTCAAGTGTTTAGGATTTATTGTTTATGGTTTAGGGTTTAGGTTTTTTAGGGTTTAGATGGTTTAGGGTTTAGGTTTTAGAGTTTAGAGTTTAGGGTTTAGGTTTTAGGGTTTAGGGTATAGGGTTTAGGGTTTAGGGTTTAGGGTTAAGGTTTTAGGTTTTAGGGTTTAGGGTTTAGGGTTTAGGGTTTAGGGTTTAGGGTTTATAGATTTTAGGGTTTTAGGGTTTAGGGTTTAGGGGGTCATGGTTTAGGGTTTAGGGTTTAGGATTTAAGAGTTTAGGGTTTAGGGTTTAGGGTTTAGTTTAGGGTTTTTTGTTTAAGGGTTTAGGGTTTAGGGCTATGGTTTCAGAGTTTAAGGATTAGGGATTATGGCTTAGGATTTCGGGTTTAGGGTTAAGGGTTAATGGTTTAGGTTTTAGCTTTTAGGGTTTTAGGGTTTAGGGTTTAGGGTATACGGTTTAGGGTATAAAGTTTAGGGTTATTGGTTTAGATTTTAGCAATTATGCTTTAGGGTATATGATTTATTGTTTATGGGATTTACGGTTTAGGATTTAGGTTTTAGGGCATGGGATTTAGGGGTTATGCTTTATGCTTTATGTTTTATGGTGTTGGGTTTAGGGTTTGGGAGATTAAGGGTTTAGTGTTTAGGGTTTAGGGTTTAGGGTTTAGGGTTTAGGGTTTACGTTATTAGAATTTAGGGTTTAGGGTTTAGAGTTTAGGGTTTAGGATTTATGGTTTATGGTTTAGGGTTTAGGGATTATGTTTTATGGTTTATGTTTAGGGTTTAGGGATTATGGTTTAAGGTTTAGGGTTTAGGGTTTAGGGTTTGGGATTTGGGTTTGAGGGATACATGTTTAAAGTTTAGGATTCAGATTTTAGGGTTTATGGTTTAGGTTTTAGAGTTTAGGGCTTAGGGTTTAGGGGGTTCAGGTTTTAGGGTTTAGTTTTTTAATTTTATGGTTTAAGGTTTTGAGCTTATGGTTTAGGGGTTAGTGTTTAGGGTTTAGAGTTTAGGGCTAAGGTTTAGTGTTTAGGGTTTAGGTTTTAGGGTTTAGGGGATTAATGTTTAGGGTTTAGAGTTTAGGGCTAAGGTTTTAGGGTTTGCAATTTGGGTTTTAGGGCTTAGGTCTTATATTTTAGGATTTAAGTTTTAGGGTTTAGGGTTTAGGGTTTAGGGTTTAGGGTTTTTTAGGGTTTAGGGTTTTGATTTTAGGGTTTAGGATTTAAATTTTAGGGTTTATGGTTTAGGGTTTAGGGTTTAGGGTTTAGGGTTTAGGTTTAGGGTATAGGGTTTAGGGTTTATGGTTTCAGGTTTTAATGTTTAGGGTTTAGGATTTAGGGTTTTAGGGTTTAGGGTTTATAGTGTTAAGGGTTTAAGGCTCAGGTTTAGGGTTTATGGTTTTAGGGCTAAGGTTTAGGGTTTAGGGTTTATGGTTTATGGTTTAGGGTTTAGGGTTTAATTTATTTAACTCAGGGTTTAGGGTTTAGAGTTTTGGGTTTATGGATAAAGGTATAGGGTTTATGGTTTATGGTTTATAGTTTATGGTTTAGGGCTAAGGGTTTAGGGTTTAGGGTTTAGGATTTACCCATTAGGGTTTAGGGTTTAGAGTTTAGGGTTTGGTGAGTTTATGGTTTAGTGTTTAGGGTTTAGGGTTTAGGGTTTAGGGTTTAGGGTTTAGAGTTTAGGGTTAAGTGTTTAGGGTTTAGGGTTCAATGTTTATGGTTTAGGCCTAAAGGTTTAGATTTTAGTGTTTAGGACTTAAGGGTTGGTTTAGGGTTTAGGGTTTAGAATTTAGGGCTTTAAGTTTAGGGCTTTAGGTTTAGGGTTTAGGGTTTAGGGTTTAGGGTTTAGTTTAGGGTTTAGGGTTTAGTGTTTAGGGATTATGGTTTAGAATTTAAGGTTCAAGGTTTAGGGTTTAGGTTTAGGGTTCAGGGTTTAGGGTTTAGGGCAGTTATGGGTATAGAGTATAGGGTTTAGGGTTTATAGTTTAGGGCTTAGGGCTTAGATTATTTAGGGATTAAGGTTTAGGGTTTAGGTTTAGTTTTTTAGGATTTAGGGTTCAAGGTTTAGGGTTTATGTGTTTAGGGTTCAGGATTTAGGGTTTAGGGATAAGAATTTAGGGTTTATGGTTTAGGGTTTATGTTTAGGGTTTAGGGTTTAGGACTTAGGGTTTAGGTTTAGGGATTTAAGGTTTAGTATTTATAGTTTATGGTTTAGGGTTTACGGAGCTAGGGATTAGGGATTAGGGATTAGGATTTATGGTTTAGAGATTAGGATTTAGGTTTTAGGGTATAGGACTAAGGGTTTAGGGATTATAGTTTAGGGTTTAGGGTTTAGGGCTTAGGGCTTAGTGTTTTGGATTAAGGGTTAAGGGTTTAGGGTTTAAGGTTTAGGGCTTAGGGCTTAGGACTTAGTTTTTAGCTTTTAGAGTTAAGGGTTTATGACTCAGGGTTTAGGGTTTAGGGGGTGTACAATTTAGGGTTATGTGTTTAGGGTTTAGAGATTAGGGTTTAGCACTAAGGGTTTAGGGTTTAGGGTATAGGGTTTAGGGTTTAGAGTCAATGGTTTAGGGTTTAAGGTTTATGGCTTAAGCTTTACATAGGTCTTAAGGTTTAGGGTTTAGGGTTTTGGCTCTAGGATTTAGGTTTTAAAACTTAGATTTTAGTGTTTAGTGTTTAGAGTTTAGGGTTTACAACTCAATATTTAGGATTTAGGGTTCATGGTTAATGGTTTAGGCTTTACGGTTAGGGGTTTAGATTTTAAGGCTCAGGATTTAAGTTTTATGGTTTGGAATTTGGGTTTAGTGACTAGGGCATATGTTATAGGGTTCAAGGTTAAGTGTTTACAGTTTAGGGTTTAGGGTTTAGGATTTAGGGTTTAGGATTTGAGGTTTAGGGTCTAGGACTTAAGGTTTAGTATTTAGGGTTCATGGTTAAGATTTTAGGGTTTAGAATTAAGGGTTTAGGTTTAAGTTTTAGGGTTTAGGGTTTAGTGTTTAGGGTTTATGGCTTGGGGTTTAGGTTTAGGGTTTAGGGATAAGGGTTTAGAGTTTAGGATTTATGGTTTAGGATTTAGGGTTTAGGGATAGGGGTTTAGGGTTTAGGGTTTAGGGCTTACCGTTTAGGGTTAAGGGTTTAGGGTTTAGAGTTTAGGGTTTAGGGTTTAAGGGTTTAGGGTTTAGGGTTAGGGTTTAGGGTTTAGGGTTTATGAGGTTTACGGTTTAGGGTTTAGGGTTTAGGGTTTAGGTTTTAGGTATTAGGGATCCTCGTTTAGGGTTTATGGATTATGTTTTAAGGCTAAGGGATTAGGGTTTAGGGTTGAAATTATTTCTGGTTTAGGATTTAGGGATTAGGGTTTAGGGTTTAAGGTTTAGGGTTTAGGTTTAGGGTTTAGGGTTTTGGGTTTAGGGTTTTGGATTTAGAGTTTAGGGTTTAGGGTTTATAGTTTATAGTTTAGGGTTTAGGGTTTTAGCATTTAGGGCTTATAAGTTTAGGTTTTAGGGTTTAGGGTTTAAGGTTAAGGGTTTAGGGTTTAGGGTTTAGGATTTAGGGATAGTGGTTTAGGGTTTAGGATTTAGGGTTTAGGGTTTAGGGTTTAGGGTTTTTAGGATTTAGTGTTTAAGGTTTAGGGTTTAGGGCTTAGGGATTAGTATTTATGGTTTAAGGTTTATAGTATAGGGTTTAGGGTTTATGATTTAGGGTTTAGGGTTTATGATTTAGGGTTTAGGTTTTGCTAAAGGTTTAGGATTTAGGGGGTTTATCGTTTAAGGTTTACAATTTAGGGTTTATGGTTTATGGTTTAGGGTTTATGGTTTAGGGATTTAGGGTTTAGGGTTTAGGGTATAGGGTTTAGGGGTTAGGGTTTAAGGTTTAGGGTTTAGGGTTTAGGGTTTAGGGCTTAAGGTTTAGGGTTTAGGGTTTAGGGTTTAGGGTTTAGGGTTTAGGGTTTAGGGTTTAGGGTTTAGGGTTTAGGTTTAGGGTTTAGGGTTTAAGGTTTAAGGTTTAGTGGATTTAGGATTTAGGGTTTAGGGTTTAGGGATTAGGTTTAGGGTTTGCTTAGGGTTTTAGGTTTAGGTTCAGGGTTTAGGGTTTTAAGGGTTTAGGGTTTAGGGTTTAGGGCTCTAAGGTTTAGTGTTTAGGGGATTTAGGGTTTAGGGTTTAGTTTTTTAGGGTTTAGGGTTTAAGGGTTTAGGGTTTATGTGTTTAGGATTCAAGGTTTAGGGCTAATGGTTTAGGGTTTAGTGTTTATGGGTTAAGGTTTTTAGGGGTTAGTGTTTAGGGTTTAGGGTTTAGGTTTAGGGTTTAGGTTTAGGGTTTAGGGCTTAGGGCTTAAGGTTTAGGGTTTAGGGTTTAAGATTTAGGGTTTAGGGTTTAGGATTTAGGGTTTATGGTTTAGGGTTTAGGTTTTAGGGTTTAGGGCTTAACATTACATGGTTTAGGGTTTAGGTTTAGGGTTTAGGGTTTAGGATTTAAGGTTTAGGGTTTCTTTTTTAGGGTTTAGGGTTTAGGGTTTAGGATTTAGGTTTAGGCTTTAGGTTTAGGGTTGAGGGTATAGGGTTTAGGTCTTAGGATTTAGGTTTAGGGTTTAGGGTTTAAGGATATAAGGGTTTAGCATTTAGGGTTTAGGGTTTAGGGTTTATGGTTTAGTGTTTAGGGTTTAGGGTTTAATGATTATAGGGTTTAGGGGTTTTTAGGGTTTACGATTCAAGGTTTTATGGTTTAGGGTTTAGGGTTTAGGGTTTAGGGTTTAGGGATTAGGGCTTATTAGGGTTTAGGTTTAGGGTTTATGGTTTAGGTTTATAGCTTTTAGGGTTTAGGTTTTGGGTTTAGGGTTTTGGGTTTAGGGTTTAGGGTTTAGATTTTAGGGTTTTTAGGGTTTAGGGTTTAGGATTTATTGTTTAGCATTTAGGGTTTAGGATTTAGGTTTTAGGGCATCAGTTTAGGGTTTAGGTTTTATGGTTTAGGGTTTAGGGAATAATTTAGGGTTTAGGGTTTAATAATTTAAGGTTTAGGGTTTAGGTTTAGGGTTTAGTATTTAGGGGTTATGGTTTATGCTTTATGTTTTATGGTGTTGGGTTTAGGGTTTGGGAGATTAAGGGTTTAGTGTTTAGGTGTTAGGGTTTAAGGTTTAGAGTTTAGGGTTTACTTTATTAGAATTTAGGGTTTAGGGTTTAGGATTTAGGGCTCAGGATTTATGGTTTATGGTTTAGGGTTTAGTGATTATGGTTTAGGGTTTAGGTATTAGGGTTTAGGGTTTATGGTTTAGGGTTTAGGGTTTCAATGATTTAGGGTTTAGGGTTTAGGGTTTTGGGTTTAGGGATACGGGTTTAGGATTTTAGGGTTTAGAGTTTAGGGTTTAGGGTTTAGGTTTTAGAGTTTAGGGCTCAGGGTTTTAGATTTAGGGTTTAGGGGGTTTAGGGTTTATGGTTTAGTTTTTTCAGTTTATGGTTTAGGGTTTAGTGTTTAGGGTTTAGAGTTTAGTGCTAAGGTTTATTGTTTAGGGTTAGTGGTTAGGTTTTATGGGTTTAAGGGATTAGCGTTTAGGGTTTAGAGTTTAGGGCTAAGGTTTTAGGGTTTAGGGTTTAGGGCTTTTAGGGTTTAGGGTTTAGGATTTTAGGGATTTAAGGCTAGGTGTTTAACGTTTACGGTTTAGGGCTTAGTTTTTAGGGTTTAGGGTTTTGATTTTAGGATTTAAGGTTTAGGGTTTAGCATTTAGGGTTTAGGATTTATGGTTTAGGGTTTAGGGTTTAGTGTTTAGGGTTTAGGGTTTAGGGATTTTTTAGGGTTTTAGGATTTAGGGTTTAGGGTTTATGATTTAGGGTTTAGTGTTTATTCAAGGTTTAGGGTTTAGGGGGTTTTTAGTTTATGGTTTAGGTTTAGGGATAAGGGTTTAGGGTTTAGGGATTAAGGTTTAGGGTTTAGGGTTTAGGGTTTAGGGTTTAGGGTTTAGGGTTTAGGGTTTCAGGGTTTATGGTTTAGGGTTTAGGGTTTAGGTTTTAGGGTTGAGGGTTTAGGGTTTAGGGTTTATGGGTTTATGGTTTAGGGTTTAAGGGTTTAAGGTTTAGTTTTTAGGGGTTTAGGATTTATGGTTTAGGGTTTAGGGTTTAGGGTTTAGGGCTAAGGGTTTAGTGTTTATGGTTTAGTTTTTAGGGTTTAGGGTTTAGGATTTAGGGTTTAGGGTTTAGGGTTTAGTGGGTTTATGGTTTAGGGTTTAGTGTTTATGTTTTATGGTTTAGGGTTTAGGGTTTAGTGTTTAGGGTTTAGGGTTTAGATTTTAGAGTTTACGACATTTAAGGATTTAGGGTTAGGGTTTAGGGTTTAGTGTTTAGGGTTTAGTAGTTTAGGGTTTAGGTTTTTAGGGTTTAGGGTTTAGGGATTAGGGTTTATGGTTTAGGTTTAGGGTTTATGGTTTATGGTTTACGGTTTAGGGTTTACAGGTTTAGGTTTTAGGCATTTAGGGTTTATGGTTTAGGATTTAGGGTTTAGGGTTTTAGTTTATGGTTTAGGGATAAAGGGTTTAGGTTTTATGGTTTATGTTGCTCAAGGGTTTAGGGTTTAGTGGGTTTAGGGTTTAGGTTTAGTGTTTAGGTTTAGTATTTAAGGGTTTAGAAGGTTTATGGTTTAGGGTTAAGGGTATTAGGGTTTACCCCCAAGGGTTTAGTGTTTAGGGTTTAGGGTTTATGATATTAGGGTATTGGGGTTTATGTTTTAGGGTTTACGGATTAGGGATTAGGGTTTAGGGATTATGGGTTTATGGTTTAGGGATCTAGGATTAGGGTTTAGTGGTTAGGGTTAAGGGTTTATTATCAAGTTTAGGGTTTAAGGTTTAGGGCTTAAGGTTTAGGGTTTTGGATTTTAGGGTTTAGGGTTTATGGTTTAAGGTTTAAGGGTTTAGGGTTTAGGTTTTAGGTTTGGAGTTTAGGGATTAAGGTTTAGGACTCAGGGTTTAGGGTTTAGGTGGGTTGATAATTTATGGTTTAGGGGTTTAGGGTTTAGGAGATCAGGGTTTAGAAGGTTTAAGGTTTTTAAGGGTTTAGGATTTAGGGTTTAGAGTGCTTAGGGTTTAGAGTTCAATGGTTTAGGATTTAGGGGGTTTATGATTTAATTTAGGGTTTAGGGTTTAAGGTTTAGAGTTTAGGGTTAGGGTTTAGGTTTTAGGTGTTACATGGCTTAGTGTTTATGGGGTTGTTTAGGGTTTAAAAAAGGTTTAGGGTTTAGACAGTTCAAGGTTCAATGGTTTAGGGCTTTACGGTTTAGGGATTTAGGCTGTTTAAGTTTGAAAGGATTTATGGTTTATGGTTTAGAATTTGTTATGACTAAGGAGTAATTCACCCCTAGGGTTAAGAGTTAAGAAATTTATGCATAAATTTAGGGTTTAGGGTTTAGGACAAATTTGGGTTCAAGGTTAACTCAAAACATGTTTCTAGGGTCCCATCAAGATTTTTGGGGTCTAGGACTCTCCTGTCCAAGGGAAAAGAGCCCAAGTTCTAGGTTTAGGGTGAAAGGGTTGCAAAAAACAGGCTTGGGCAAAAAGGAAAAAATCATGAAAAGCCAGCTAAGTCCTAGTCCAAGCAGCGACTTGGGACAGTTGGGATGTCGGGGCAGTGAATTAGGGCTGAAAGGCCGCCAGGCACTGGTCCACGGAGCATTGGGACAAGGTTGGGACATCGGGTCTAATGTGAAGGGATGCGGAAAGCCGATTCGGCCGAAGGAGGAAACAAAATATCTAACTGCGTGTGCAGAGTCAGGTTTAGGGACATTAGGGCGTGAGGACAACGTTTAGGATGTTCAAGGATGCGAAACAAATAACCCTGGGTTTAGGGACATAGGGAACAAGGATTGACAAATTTTAGCAGGAGCTTAGGGATCCACCACGTAGGGTCTTCACCTGGAAGAGGGATATTAATCCCGAAAGGGATTAGAAGTTTTTATCGACATGATAGTTTGGGACATTGTCTTGACGTCAAAGATGTAGGATCTGGAGGGAAAAGCGAAACAGGCAGATTAGAGGAATTCAGGCCCAGAAGCTTTGTGTACAATTAGCATGTCCAAAGGACGTTAATTTGAAACATGGCCCAAGCTAATAGAGTTCTCCAAGTCTCGTGTCAAATGGGGATGAGTTCAGGGAAAAAACATGGGTTTGTAGTGTCCCCAAGGTTTTTTTAAGTGTTCCTGTAAATTTTGAAGAAGGAAATGGAAGCTTGGCCAAGTAAAAATAAAAAGAGGAAACATGTCCTAAGGAGAAGGGGAGTGTGGAGCTTGGCTAAGGACTTAGAGAATTTGGTAAAATTTGGCCAAAAAGGGAATCAAGGTAAAGGATGACCGAAACGCCTCTGTCGACTCCAAGCAAAGATCATGCCACGTGTCCCAAGTGGCGGGGACGCGGGGAAAAATTGGGAAATTTTTCCAAAAGTTACAAAAAGTCAAAACTTTCAAGGAAAACCCACAGCCATTAAGGTGAAGGAGAGAGAATTTCTCATCCAAATCCAATCAGTGCCCGACATGTGGAAGTCCAGGTGGCAAGTGCTGAGGAAAAATAAAATAAAAAATTTCAAAACCCTATTTTTGCCTATTTTGTGCCCTAAATCTTCAGATCAGCCATATCTTTCGATCCAGATCTTAGATTTGCATGTTCTTTATATCATTGGAAAGATTACAAAATTTCTACATGATTCTGGAGAATATGAATCACCACTAACTTTTGGTGTACATCTGGAGAGAGAAAGTTAAGAAATCGAGTTCTAACACATGTTTTGGCCAGAAGTGACATTGTAGCTACCTTAAATTTAATGCAGAATGGGTCGCATTCTCCTGTCAATTCAGGTCAAAAATGACAGGGTATGGGTTTGTAAGGTCCCCCATGCCATCTTAATGCATTTACAGTTAAGGAGGAATGGGCTCCCACATTTTGTACATTTTTTCTCTCTCCTGGGCTCGACCCATGTAATGTAAAAGCCAGATTTGGCTCATTTCAGAAGGGTGGAACATGTTTTTGGCATAGCAGTCTTCTTCTTTCACCTCCAGCAAGTGATTGTTATTGAAGAATCAAACCTCTTCAAAGACTGTAACAGTTTTTTACCTCTCTGAGGTTGTAATGCAGTGGTTTTGACATTGGAAATGATAATGCAAGCTTTGTGAATGAGTTTGCAGTCCTTTGTTTGTATTATTTACTTCATTTCAGATCCTAAATTATATCTTACCAGCCTGTGTATGTTTTATGTTACAATCTTTGGTTTGTGTCTATTTGCATGACAAAAATTATTCACCACTCCTTTTGGTGCATCACCATCTTTAGTTAGTTTCAATTTTTGCACTTCTATCCCTGTCTCCTTGCAATTTAGAGTAGGATTAGGATCTGAACCTCTGTAGTTTTGCAAATATAGATCTAAATCAGAGGAGTTTGAGGAACCAGCCTCTAATCTGGAGATTCCTCTCTCAGTTTCACAAGTCCCACACTTGGAGAGAGGTTTCCATGTTGTGCAATCACACTGGATGCTAGAGTGATCAACCTAGAAGCCTGATCTACATCCAGGGGTGTTGTGAGTCTACAGCAACAGTTTTGGCACACCAGGTGGGACACTAGAGATCTCATTTTTATTGTAACAAAGTTGATGTGCATCTGCTGCAATTTTCTTGCTTAAAAAGAGCTATTATTTGCATATCTGGCGACTCCAAGGGGAAGAATCAACTGGTTTTAGTAGTGCAGGCCTGAAAGCTCATGAGAAGAATCACCACAAGGTCAAGAGTTGGAGAAGAAGAAGTGTTGTTTGAATACCTACAATTATCTCCAAGAAGAAGGCAAAGAGGAAGAAGGATTCAAAGGTCTCCATCTCCACCAAACAGAACTCTCTCAACTCCTCCACCTGGTAGGCCTTTCATTCAGTCAACAAGGGTTTTAAGACCAATTAGAATGGCACAAAACAACCCCTACATCAACTTCACAGGCAGCAGCCCACTTGCCCTCAATGCACAACATCCAATTCCTATTGCAGCCTTGAAGAACATTCCCTACTTCACTGGAGAAAATCAGACTACTCCAGGTGATCATGTTAAAGATATTGCTAACCTTTGTGTAATTCATGAAATCAATGAAATGCAAGTGGCTGTCAAGTTACTGGCATCTTCATTCAAGGGTAAAGCATTGCAATGGTTTAGGAGCCTTGGAGCTGGTTCTATCACAAATTGGAATCAGCTGTGTATTGCACTTCATGAGCAATTTGGAGAGAAGGGAGACAACTTGTCTCTTTTGGAGCAGCTGACAACTATCAAGAGAGCCCCCAACGAGTAGCTGACTGACTTCAACTTCAAATTTCAAAGGTCTTGGGATAGGATTCCAGTGGCAGTCAGGCCAACAGTAGAAGGTGCTTTTCTATATTACCTTAAAGCTTTGAATTCTGATATTTCTATGTTAATTCAATCTATGGGAGGCACAACCTTACCTGCTGCTTATAGCATTGCCATTAGAGCTGAAAATTGTCTTATTCAAGCTGGTAAACTGGCTCCTAGGCCTCCCATGCCCTTGTATCCAAACTTAGAGAATCCAAGCACTAATCAAGCACCCACTTTGGCTCCTATTCCCACCCCTAGAAACCAAAGTTCAAATGAAACTTTCTACTTCATCCTCTAGTGCTTCAAATGAACTCCAAGAGGTCATGAAATAGTTGCAAAATTTGGGAAATGAGCTGGTTACTATCAAAAGACAGCAAGCTCAAAGTGCTAGACCGTATCAGCCTCAAGCACAGTACCAGGCTAGGCCCCCATACCAACAAAATAGGTCACCAAATTAGGCTGCAAATCAAAATCAAAGCCAAGTAAGGCCTCCTGCTAATAGGCCATTTCAGCCCTATAACCCCAATGTTGTATCTACTTCTAAAGCATTAGTGCCAATCCAAAATAACATGGCCCAAGAATATGATTGGTGTTTCCCATGTAGTCAGCCACATAACCAATCAATGTGTTTTAACGGTGCATTAAATCAAGCCCTGATGGTGCAAACCATTAGTGGGTCGCAAGCATCCAGCCACGAAGGAGATCAGCAGCAAGAAGCACCTTAGCAAGGAACATCTCCGAATGAAACTACTCTTGTCAATTGGCAGGCTAAAGATTTCTGTGGTATGAATCAAATACCCTCTCAAGGTGTTGCAGCCAACACAAGGTCAAAAAGGAGAAATTTGGGTGACGAACGGCCATTGGCCCCAAGTATTTCACGACCTTCTGTCATTCCACAAGGTGTTGGAAAACAAAATGTAGTTCCAAACACACAAGGAGCACCCAAACCAGCCCCTAAACCAACTCAAATGTCAGTTGTTGCTGCCCATGTGTAAGGAACGAATGTGCAAGCTAGGGGACAGCAGAGGGATGCTTCATCCCCATTCAACATCATTGATCAGATGAAGAAGACAAATGTAAACATATCAATGTGGGAATCACTATCCATCCTAGGCCAAAGAGATTTGCTACAAGCTGCCATGAAGGACTGGTCAACTTCGAACCAACAGGTCCAAATGCAAGAGAAGGTACTCACAAATGCTGCCCAGCCTGAAGGAAATCATGGAGGACAACAAGGTAAAATGTTGAAGCCCCTCCATTTTATGTTTCATTGATCATAGGAGACCAATTGGTACATAATTACATGATTGACTCTGGGGCAAGTAGTTCAGTAATGCCCAAGCAAATAGCTGATCACTTAGGGCTTCAATATGAAGTCATCTCCAAGGGTGTAGTGCAATTAGATGGGACAACAGTGACAACGGTTGGAGTAATCAAAGGTTTGAGCCTCACACTACACGCATGTCCCAACGTAATAGTGTTACAAGATGTGTCAGTCATAGACCTACCACCACTCTTTGCATTGTGCTTGTCAAGAGACTTCACTGCTAAAATTAGAGGCTATCTTTCGGCGGATTGGTCACACATGTTGTTCAGAACAAGATATGGAACCAAGGCCACAATCAGGTCTGAACCTATTGTGAACTTTCACATTGAGCCTTACATTACCAGCCAAATCAATACCAATTGTTCAGCATTTGATCAAGAAGATTATCCAAGCACTGATGAAGCTGACACCAAGGTTGGAAGCATCCCAGATTTGACTCTTGATGAATGGGAAAGCAAAGTGCATGCCTTTGATCCTTATCAAGAAATAGAAGAATCTGAGCTAGGGGTTTATTGTTTACATGAAGAGGATCAACCTCTCCCCAGCATCACCAAGCCAGATCATAAGGACAAGAATGAAGTATGACAATTGTTCTTTGATGGGTCAAGGAGTAGACAAGGTGTAGGAGGAGGAGCTATGCTCATTTCACCGTAAGGTATAAGGTATTACTCAGCCTTCCATTTCTAGTTTTCCTATTCAAACAACATGGCTGAGTATGAAGCCTTAATTCATAGACTGCACTGGGTAATGAAGAAAGGCATCAGGAATTTACAAGTATTTGGTGATAGTGAGCTGATCGTAAACCAAGTCAATAGAAAAAATGTTGCCAAAAATGATCTGCTTAAGTGCTACAAAAATCAGGTATGGGATCTTATTGAAGATTTTGAAGCTTTTAGCATCAATTCCATCCCAAGAAAAAAGAATGAAGCCGCTGACAGACTTGCAGCAATTGGGGCTGCGTTTGATGTTGTAAAGAGTATCAAAAGTGAGAAATCTCAGCCTCATATCAAATTGGTTGTGAGACCAGCTGTTCCAGATAACAACACAAGTTGGCAAGTCTTTGAGAATGATCAGCAAATTGTTAATTTCCTACAAGAAGAAGCTGAGTTCTCCACCAGAAATCAAGACAAGTTGGAGCAGCAATATGGTGATCAGGTAGTACAGCTGAGAACTAACAAATTACCAAAAGGCCTCATAACCTTGGAGTCAATCTTCAACCCGAATGATCAGTTCTGGAAGGAGAAAGAAAACATTCAAGTGAAGGGTGAAGATTCAGAGCCTATTTTAGTGGAAGAAGGCAAAACATTGCAGATTGGCAAAGTAAGTACCTCACAAGAGAAATCTGATTTTGTTCAGCTTTGTCAAGAGTTCCCAAGATATCTTTGCTTGGACTTACAAAGATCTAAGAGGTTTCAACCCAAAGCTGGCACAACATACTATTGAGCTGGATCTGGAATCCAAGCCTGTTAGGAAAAAGCAAAGGCCAGTGAATCCCCATATTGAACCTCTCATGAGAAAAGAGTTAAGCAAGCTTATTGAGGCCAGTATCATCTTCCCCATCAAACACTCAAGTTGGGTTGCAAACTTGGTGCCAGTGAGAAAAAGAAATGGAGAAATCAGATTGTGTGTTGACTTCAGAGACTTGAACAGAGCCTCCCTCAAGGACCATTACCCACTCCCTTCCATGGAGCAAATATTGCAAGTTGTAGCTGGTTCAGAAAGGTTCTCACTACTTGATGGATACTCAGGCTATAATCAGATAATGGTGAAGGAAGAAGATCAATTCAAGATGGCTTTCACCACCAAATGGGGCACCTATGCCTACAAGAAGATGCCATTTGGCCTATCAAATGCCGGAGCAACATTTCAGCAAGCTATGGATATGGCATTCAAAGGCTTAATCAACAATATAGTGCTGGTATACCTAGATGATATCACTGTCTTCTCAAAGAATGTAGCAGACCATCTCTTTCACCTCAGACAAGTGTTTCAGAGGTGTAGAAGGTTTGGAGTGTTGTTGAATCCAAATAAGTGTATATTCTTGGCACATGAGGGTAAATTGTTGGGCCACATTGTCTCTAGGGAAGGGCTAACAATTGATCCTGAAAGGGTTGAAGCCATCCGAATGCTCCCATTGCCACACCACAAGAAATCTCTTCAAAGCTTCTTAGGAAGGATAAACTTTGTCCGCAGATTTGTGCCTAATTTTGCCACTCTTGTGAAGCCTCTAACAATGATGTTGAAGAAGAGTCTGGCATTCAAATGGACAGCAGAAGGCAAAGAGAGTTTTGAAAGCATCAAGCATGCAATATCACAAGCTCCAACTCTTATCAACCCAGACTTCTCAAAGGACTTCATGTTGTATGCGTTTGGAGGATCAGACACAATCTCAACTATTTTAACACAATTGAATAGAGAAGGTTTAGAATAGCCCATAACATTCTTCAGCCAAACCTTGGAAGATTACGAAATAAATTATTCTTTCATCGAAAAGCATGTCATTGCTGTCATCAGGAGCTTGAAGAAGTTCAAACATTTAGTCTCAAACAATAAGATTCAACTACTGGTCTCACATGCTGGGGTTAAGAACTTCCTGCTCAACAAGGATTCGAATGAGAAAAGGGCAGGTTGGATCACCCGTGTCATGGAGTATGACATTGAGATCAAGATCACCAAGCTGGTAAGAGGGAAAGGATTGTGTGAGCAGCTGGTTTTGGGGAAGCAAAAAGAAGTATGCAATGAAGAAGAAGCTGTTTTGACAGTCTAGGATAGTCATGAGCTAAGTGGAAAACAAGAAGAAGACAATGCTGCCCCGACTCCTTGCTGGACCCAAGGTATTATGCACTTCCTAAGCACAGGCCTATGCCCTCCGGAGATGAACAAGACCCAAAGGAGACACTTCAGGTTGTAGGCTGTCCCGTATGCCATTGTTGATGGATTTTTGTTCAAGAAAGATGTAAATGGAGTGCTGCTGAGATGCATTAGCATAGGTCAGATTCAAAGGGTATTAGAAGAGTTTCATGGTGGACCAGCTGGTGGCCATTTTGCACCAAGAGTGACAGCTCTAAAAATCATGAAGGCTGGTTATTATTGGCCCAAAATCTTCAGTGATTGCTATGCATGGATCAAGAGGTGTAAGAATTGTGCATTCTTCACAGGAAAAGAGAGACTTGCAGCCCTCCCATTGCATCCAATCTCAGTTGACCAGCCATTTATGCAATGGGGTTTGGACTTCATTGGAGTCATTAATCCCAATTCAAGCCAAGGGCACAAATGGATTTTGACAGCCACAGACTACTTCACCAAATGGACAGAAGCAGTAGCACTCAAAGAGGTGAATGAGTCTAGCATCTTAGACTTTTATGAGGGGATAACAACCAGATTTGGTGTACCTGCCACAATAATCTCTGATAATGCATTGGCATTCATTAGATCCAGGGTGACTGAGTGGGCTGTCAAGAACGGTATTTACCTAAGCACTTCATTGAACTATTACCCTCAGGGTAATGGCCAGGCTGAGTCTACAAACAAGAACTTGTTGAGGATCATTAGGAGGACTCTTGATGAGAATCAGAGGTCTTGGCATACCAAGCTGAAATCAGCCTTATGGGCTGATAGGATAACTCCCAAAAGATCCACAGGTAACTCTCCATTTAGGCTTGTCTATGGAAGAGAGGCAATCTTGCCCATGTCACTTGAGTTGCCAATGTTGGAACTCATGAAGAAGCTGGAGTTGGTTGAATTTGAGCCCATGGAAGTGAGGTATGCAGAGCTGATGGAGCTGCAAGAGATCAGAAATTAGGCATCCCAAGCAACGGAAAAAGATCAAGCTTTGATCAAGAAGACCTTTGATAGGAAGGCCGAAGATAGATCTTTTCAAGTTGGAGATCTAGTGTTGAAATGGGATGTGGATAGAGCAAAACCGGGAAGGCATTCAAAATTTGATGCCATTTGGAGTGGCCCATACATGGTCACAAAGTGCAAGAACAACAATGCTTTCCAATTGGCCTCATTGGATGGTGAAGAACTGTAGATTCCAGTCAATGGAATCTATCTCAAGCGTTGCTTCTAGAGGGAAGTTCACTACCTCTGTAAATATTAGATTAGATTTTCTTTCCTCCAAGTGCTTGTGCACATTTTTTTGCTGTAGGTTAGTTTTGTTTTCCCTAAGTGCTTTGGCACAGCTTGCTGTCCATGGAGATGTTGAGCAGTCCTTGCTTTCATCAGGAGACTTTCCATTTTCCTCCTTACACATTCTGAGTCAGTTAGGGTCCTAAACAGAATATTTAATGACTCCATGCCCAATGGACTGCTTCAGGCTACTGGTCTTTTCACCTAGCAGGCAGGTACCCTGCTGAGTCGCCAATTTTTATCCAATTGTCAGCCCCCAGGGTTAATTTGATAACATGCATTAGAGTTCTCAAGTCTCAGGCAAATGGATTGATTCAGGGCAAAAATCATGTTTCTAGGGTCCCCTCATGTTTTTTTAACTCCCCTGGCTGAAGAAGGAAAGGGAAAGCTCTGAGGAAAGGTAAAAAAAAAAGTAGCAAAAACAAGCTTGGAACAGGAAAAATCGTGAAAATTGGCTAAGTCCTAGTCCTTGCAAAAGTTGGAACAGTTGGGACATCAAGGCGCGGATCGGCCGAAAAGCCTCTAGGTGGCCCACGAAGCAAAGGGACATCTGGGACAAATGGATGTGAAGGGCGTGAACCACCCGGTTTGGCTGAAAAGGAGCACTTTCGCAAAGGAGTAATCGGGCCGTCAGGATGCGTGGGACGCGAAAAGCTGGTTCGGCCGAAGGAGGAAGCAAAATTGACTAACTGCTGAGTAAAATAGTTTGGGACATTTGGGCTGTGAGGATGCGAACCACCCAGATTAGCTGAAACAAAGAACTTTAGCACCGGGACAGTCGGGCCAGAAGTACGCGGCGAACGCGGAAAGCCAGTTCGGCCGAAGGAGAAGAGAATCAACTAACTGCTTTGGGACATGTGGGACAAAGGAACGCGAACCAACCGAATCAGGCGAACCGGAAGAATTTGTCCCAAATAGTCCGGGACAGTTGGAACAAATGTATGTGAAGGACGCAAACTAGCCGGTTCACCCGAAACAGAGCAATTTTGTATTGGGATAGTTGGGACAAAGGGACACGAGGAACGTGGATAGCCGAAGGAGCTGAAAGCTGATCAGATTGTGCCACGTGTCATCAGAAAATAAGGGACAAGGAAGCCCATTTCAGGTAGATCGGAGGATTCTGTCCCAAACAGCACTGGGACATCCAGGACAAAAAGACGCGAAGGGCGCGAAAAGCTGGTAGACCCGCGGACCAAATCAAATCATGACACGTGTCATAAGGGAGAAAGTAAAAAAGTCAAAAGGCAAGGTTTCAAGCACTAACCCGAGCCAATAAAGTGAAGACACGTGTCCAATGAAGTAGGGAAGGGGAGAGAATTATGCATCCAATCAGCACTTGACACGTGTCATCCAGGTGGCAGAGCGTGGGAAAGATTTTCAAAATGCATTTTCGCCTGTTTTGTGCCCCAAATCTTCAGATCGACATATCTTTCGATCCAAAGCTCGGATTTGCACGTTCTTTATATCAACGGAAAGCTTGTGAAATTCTCTACATGATTTCAGGGTTAATCTTAAGTTTTGGTGCATTCTAGAGAGATAAATTTGAGAAACGACTCTGACACGTATTCATGGCCAGAAGTGACATTCTAGTGACCAGATTTAATGCAGAATGGGTTGCATTCTCCTGTAATCTGGTCAAAATGATAGGGTATGAGTTTGTAAGGTCCCCCATGCTGTTTTAATGCACCTGTAGTCAAGAAGGGATGTGATCTCATGTTTTATACGTTTTCTGTCCCCTGGGCTCGACCCATGCAATGTAAAAGCCAGATTTGGCTCATTTCAGAAGGGGGGAACAATTTTTGACATAGCAGCTTCTTCTTTCACCTCCAGCAAGTGATGGTTTTGAAGAATCAGACCTCTCCAAAGGCTGTAATAGTTTTTACCTCTCTGAGGGTGTAATGCAGTGATTTTGACACTGGAAATGATAATGCAAGCTTTGTGAATAGTTTACAGTCCCTTGTTTGTATTATTTGCTTCATTTCAAATCCTAAATTATATCTTATCAGCCTGTGTATGTTTCATGTTGCAAATCTCTATTTTGTGTCTATTTGCTTGACAGAAATGTTTCACCACTCCTTTTGGTGCATCACCATCTTTAGTTAGTTTCAATTTTTGCATTTCTATCCCTGTCTCCTTGCAGTTTAGAGTAGGATTAGGATCTAAACCTCTGTAGTTTTACAAAATATAGATCTAAATCAGAGGAGTTTGAGGAACCAGCCTCTAATCTGGAGATTCCTCTCTCAGTTTCACAAGTCCCCACACTTGGAGAGAGGTTTCCATGTTGTGCAATCACACTGGATGCTAGAGTGATCAACCTAGAAGCCTGATCTGCATCCAGGGGTGCTGTGAGTCTGCAACAACAGGTTTATGGTTTAGGATTTAGGGTTTTGGCCTTATATTTTAGTGTTTAGGGTCTATGGTTTATAGTTTATAGTTTAGGGTTTAGCATTTAGGGCTATAGGTTTAGGTTTTAATATTTAGGGTTTAAGGTTAAGGGTTTAGGGTTTAGGGTTTACGATTTAGGGCTAGTGGTTTAGGGTTTATATTTTAGGGTTTAGGGCTCATGGTTTAGGGCTAAGGGTTTAGGGTTTGGGGTTTAGGGCTTAATGTTTAGTGTTTATGATTTTTTATTTAGGGTTTAAGGCTTAAGGGTTTATGGGGTTTAGGCTTTAGGATTTAGTGATTAAGGTTTAGGGTTTAGGGCTTAGGGCTTAGTATTTATGGTTTAAGGTTTATAGTATAGTAATTAATATTTCAAGATTTAGGGTTTATGATTTAGGGTTTAGGGTTTATGATTTAGGGTTTAGGGCTAAAGGTTTAGGGTTTAGGGGGTTTATGGTTTAAGTTTTACAATTTAGGGTGTATGCTTTATGGTTTATTGTTTATGGTTTAGGGTTTATTTAGGGTTTAGAGTTTAGGGTTTAGGGTGTAGGGTGTAGGGTTTAGGGTCTAGGGGTTAGGGTTTAGGGTTTAGATTTTAGGATTTAGGGCTCAAGGTTTAAAGTTTAGTGTTTAGTGTTTAGATTTTAGGGTTTAGCGTTTAGGTTTTAGGTTTTAGGGAGTGGTTTTTAGGGATTTGGATTTATGGTTTAAGGTTTAGGCACCTTACATTCATTTTGGTGTTTAGGGTTTAGGGTTTAACATTTAGGTTTTAGGGTTAAGGGTTTAGGCACTAGGGTATAGGTTTTAGGATTGAGGTCTAGTGGTTTAGAGTTTAGGGTTGGGGTTTAAGGGTTTAGGATTTAGGGTATAGGGTTCAGGGTTTAAAGATAATGGTTTAGGGTTTAGGGTTGATGGCTTAAGGTTTACATAGGTCTTATGGTTTAGGGTTTAGGGTTTAGGTTTTAGGACTTAGGTCTTAGATTTTATAGGTTAGGGTTTAGGGTTTAGGGTTTGTTGATCAAGCTTTAGGATTTAGGGTTCATGGTTAAGGGTTTAGGTTTTATGACTAGGGGTTTTGATTTTAGGGCGCAGGACTTAAATTTTACGGTTTAGAATTGGGGTTTAGGTTTTAGGGTTTAGCAACCAAGGTATAGGGTATATGGTTCAGGGATTAGGAGTAAGTGTTTAGGGTTTAGGGTTTAGGGTTTAGGGTTTAGGGTTTAGCATTTGAGGTTTGGGGTTTAGGGTTTAAATATAAGGGTTTAACATTTAGGGTTTAGGGTTTAGGGGGTTATGGTTTAGGGTTTAGGGTTTAGGGCTAAGAGTTTAGGGTTGATTGTTTAGGATTTATGTTTAAGGTTTTAGGGTTTAGGGCTCTAGTTTCAGGGTTTAAGGATTAGGGATTAGGGCTTAGGATTTAGGGTTTAGGGTTAAGGGTTAATGGTTTAGGTTTTAGCTTTTAGGTTTTAGGTTTTGGGATTAGGGTATAGGTTTAGGGTTATGGGTTTAGATTTTAGCAATTATGCTTTAGGGTATATGATTTATTGTTTATGGGATTTATGGTTTAGGATTTACGTTTTATGGCATGAAATTTAGGGTTTAGGTTTTAAGGTTTAGGGTTTAGGGCATAATATTTAGGGTTTAGGGATAATAATTTAAGCTTTAGATTGTTTATAGTTTAGGATTTAGCGTTTAGGGGTTTTGGTTTATGCTTTATGTTTTATGGTGTTTAGGGTTTAGGGTTTAGGGTTTGCGAGATTAAGGGTTTAGTGTTTAGGGTTTAGGGTTTAAGGTTTATAGTTTAGGGTTTACTTTATTATAATTTAGGGTTTAGGGTTTAGGGTTTAGGGTTTAGGATTTAGGGCTCAGGATTTATGGTTTATAGTTTAGGGTTTAGGGATTATGTTTTATGGTTTATGTATTAGGGTTTAGGGATTATGGTTTAGGGTTTAGGGCTCATGATTTAGGGTTTAGGGTTTGGGATTTGGGTTTGAGGGATACATGTTTAAAGTTTAGGATTAAGATTTTATGGTTTATGGTTTAGGTTTCAGGGTTTAGGGCTTAGGGTCTAGGGCTTAGGGTTTACGGGGTTTAGGGTTTAGGGTTTAGTTTTTACAGTTTAGGGTTTAGGGTTTCAAGCTTATGGTTTAGGATTTAGTATTTAGGGTTTAGAAAATAGGGATAAGGTTTAGTGTTTAGGGTTAGTGGTTAGGTTTTATGGGTTTAAGGGATTAGCGTCTAGGGTTTAGAGTTTAAGGCTAAGGTTTTAGGGTTTACAGTTTGGGTTTTAGGGCTTAGGTCTTATATTTTAGGATTTAAGGCTAGGTGTTTATTGTTTAGGGTTTAGGGCTTAGTTTTTAGGGTTTAGGGTTTTGATTTTAGGATTTAGGATTTAGAGTTTAGCATTTATGGCTCATGGTTTAGGGTTTAGGGTTGACGGTCTATTGTTCAGGGTATAGGGTTTATTGTTTATGGCTCAGGTTTTATTTTTTAGGGTTTTGGGTTTAGGGTTTGTTATTTAGGGTATAGTTTTAAAGGTTTATAGCTCATGGTTTACGGTTTATGGTTTAGGGCTAAGGTTTTATGGTTTAAAGTTTATGGTTTACGGTTTAGGGTTTAGGGTTTAGATTTATCACTCATAACTCAGGGTTTAGGGGTTAGAGTTTTGGGTTTATGGATAAAGGTATAGGGTTTGTGGTTTATGGTTTATAGTTGATGGTTTAGGGCTAAGGGTTTATAGTTTAGGGCTCAGGGTTTAGGATTTACCCATTAGGGTTTAAGGTTTAGAGTTTAGGGATTTAGGTTAGGTTTATGGTTTAGTGTTTAGGGCTTAGGGATTAGGGTTTATGGTTTGGGGTTTAGAGTTTAGGGCTAAGTGTTTAGGGTTTAGGGTTCAATGTTTATGGTTTAGGCCTAAAGGTTTAGATTTTAGTTTTTAGGGCTAAGGGTTGAGGGTTTAGCGTTTAGCATTTAGGGTTTAGGGTTTATTTTTTAGGGATTATAGTTTAGGCTTTAGGCTTTAGTGTTTAGGGTTTAGGGATTAGGATTCAAGAATCAAGGTTTAGGGTGTATGGTTTAGGGGGTTCAGGGTTTAGGGTTTACTTTTATGGGTATAGGGTATAGGGTTTAGGGTTTATAGTTTAAGGTTTATGGTTTAGAGATAAGGGTTTAAGGATTAGGGCTTAGGGTTTAGGTTTTAGGATTTAGGGCTCAATGTTTAGGGTTTTGTGTTTAGGGTTCAGGATTTAGGGTTTAGGGATAAGCATTTAAGGTTTATGGTTTAGGGTTTATGGCTAAGGTTTAGGGTTTATGACTAAGGGTTTAGTGTTTAGGGATTTAGAACTTATGTATTATATTTTAATGCTTAGGGATTACGGATTAGGGTTTAGGGATTAGGGATTAGGGATTAGGGATTAGGAGTTATGGTTTAGGGATCAGGATTTAGGTTTTAGGGTATAAGACTAAGGGTTTAGGTATTATAGTTTAGGGTTTAGGGTTTAGGGCTTAGGGCTTAGGGTTTTTGGTTAAGGGTTAAGGGTTTAGGGTTTAAGATTTAGGGTTTAGGGCTTAGGAATTAGTTTTTAGCTTTTAGAGTTAAGGGTTTATGACTCAGGGTTTAGGGTTTAGGGGGTTTACAATTTAGGGTTATGGGTTTAGGGTTTAGAGATTAGGGTTTAGGGTTTAGGACTAAGGGTTTAGGGTTTAGGGTATAGGGCTCAGGGTTTAGAGTTAATGGTTTAGGGTTTATGGTTTATGGCTTAAGCTTTACATAGGTCTTCAGGTTTAGGGTTTAGGGTTTAGGGTTTAGGGTTTAGGGTTTAGGTTTTAGGACTTAGGGTTTAGGGTTTATGGTTTAGGGTTTAGTGTTTATAGCTCAATATTTAGGATTTAGGGTTCATGGTTAATGGTTTAGGCTTTATGGTTAGGGGTTTAGATTTTAAGGCTCAGGATTTAAGTTTTATGGTTTAGAATTTGGGTTTAGTGACCAGGGTATAGGTTATAGGGTTCAGGGTTAAGTGTTTACAGTTTAGGGTTTAGAGTTTAGGATTTAGGGTTTAGGATTTGAGGTTTAGGGTCTAGGACTCACGGTTTTGTATTTAGGGTTTATGGCTAAGATTTTAGGGTTTATAATTAAGGGTTTAGGGGTCAGTGTTTAAGTTTTAGGGTTCAGGGTTTAGTGTTTAGGGTTTATGGCTCAAGGTTTAGGTTATAGGGTTTAGGGCTAAGGCTTTAGAGTTTACGATTTCTCGTTTAGGGTTTAGGGTTTAGGGATATGGGTTCAGGGCTCATGGTTTAAGGCTCACCATTTAGGGTTAAGGGCTCAAGGTTTAGAGTTTAGTGTTTAGGGTTTAGGGTTTTGGTTTTGAGTATTGATGTTTAATGTTTAGGGTTTAGGGTTTAGAGTTAGGGCTCAATTTTTAGGTTTTATGAGGTTTACATATTACAGTTTAGGGTTAGGGTTTAGGGTTTAAGGTTTAGGTTTTAGGGTTTAGGGCTCCTCGTTTAGGGTTTACGGATTATGTTTTAAGGCTATGGGATTAGGGTTTAGGGTTGAGATTGTTTCTGGTTTAGTATTTAGGATATAGGGTCTAGGGTTTAGGGATTAGGGATTAGGCCTAAGGGTTTATGGTTTAAGATTTAGGGTTTTGGGTTTAGAGTTTAGTGTTTAGGGTCTAGGGTTTATGGTTTATAGTTTAGGGATTTAGGGTTTAGTATTTAGGGCTATAGGTTTAGGGTTTAATATTTAGGGTTTAAGGTTAAGGGTTTAGGGTTTAGGGTTTAGATTTTAGTGGTTTAGGGTTTAGGGTTTAGGGCTCATGGTTTAGGGCTAAGGGTTTAGGGTTTGGGGTTTAGGGCTTAGTGTTTAGAGTTTATGATTTTTTATTTAGGGTTTAGGGCTTAAGGGTTTATTGGGTTTAGGGTTTAGGGTTTAGTGATTAAGGTTTAGGGTTTAGGGCTTAGGGCTTAGTATTTATGGTTTAAGGTTTATAGTATAGCGTTTATTGTTTAGGGGGTTTATGATTTAGGGTTTAGGGCTAAAGGTTTAGGGTTTTAGGGGGTTTATGGTTTAGGGTTTATTGTTTATGGTTTATGGTTTAGTTAGGATTTAGGATTTAGGATTTAGGGTTTTGTATTTAGGGTTTAGGGGTTTACGGTTTATGGTTTAGGGATTTAGGGTTTAGGGTTTAGGGTTTAGGGTTTAGGGTTTAGGGTTTAGGGTTTAGGCATTAGGGGTTAGGTTTTATGTTTTAGGGTTTAGGGTTTAGAATTTAGGATTTAGGGTTTAGGGTTTAAAGTTTAGTGTTTAGGTTTTAGGGTTTAGGGAGGTTTTAGGGATTTTAGTGTTTAGGTTTAAGGTTTAGGATTAAGGGTTTACGCGTTGGGTTTTAGGGTTTAGGGTTTTTTTAGGTTTTAGGGTTTAGGGTTTAGGGGTTAGGGGTTAGGGTTTATTGGTTTAGGGGTTTAATGGTTTAGGGTTTTAGGTTTTAGGGTTAAGGGTTTAGGATTAGGGTTTAGGGTTTAGGGTTTAGGGTTTAGGGTTTACGGTTTAGGATTTAGTGTTTAGGGCTTAGTGTTTAGGGTTTAGGGTTTAAGGCTAATGGTTTAGGGTTTAAGTTTTAGGGTTTAGGGTTTAGGGGTAGGGTATTAGGGTTTAGGAATTAGGGTTTTGGGTTTATGGTTTATGGCTCAGGGTTTGGGTTTAGGGTTTAGGTTTAGGGTTTTAGGGATCAAGGTATATAGTTTAGGGTTTAGCATTCATTGTTTAGGTTTAGAGTTTAGGGTTTAGGGTTTAGGGATAAAGGTTTAGGGTTTAGGGTTTAGGGTTAAGGGTTTAGGGTTTAGGGTTTAGGGTTTAGGGCTAAGGGTTTAGGGGGTTTAAGGTTAAGGGTTTAGTGTTTAGGGTTTAGAGCTAAGTGTTTAGGGTTTAAGGTTTAGGGTTTGGGGTTTGGTGTTTAGGGTTTAGTATTTAGAGTTTAGGGTTTATGATTTAGTATTTAGGGCTTAGGGTTTATGGTTTAGGGTTTAGGGCTTAGGGTTTATTGTTTAGGTTTAGGGCTCATGGTTTATTTTTAGGGTTTAACATTAAGGGATCAGGGATTAGGGATTAGGGATTAGGGTTTAAGGTTTAGGGTTTAGGGTTTAGTGATCAAGGTAGAGGGTTTAGGATTTAGGGTTTAGGTTTACGGCTTAGGGTTTAGTGTTTAGGATTAAGGGTTTAGGGTTTAGGGTTTAGTGTTTAGGGTTTATGGTTTAGGGGGTTTATGGTTTAGGTATTAGGGTTTAGGGTTTAGGGTTTAAGGTTTTTAGGGCTTAGGTTTTAGGTTTTAGGGATCAAGGATTATGCTTTAGGGTTTGGAGTTAAGTGTTTATAGTTTAGGATTTAGGGTTTATAGCTAGGGGTTTAGCGCTTAGGGCTTAGGGTTTATTATTTAGGGTTTAGGGTTTAGGGAGTTAGGGTTTAGGTTATAGGGATTTTATGGTTTAATGTTTAGGGTTTAGGGTTTAGGGATTAGGGTTTAGGGTTTAGAGTTAAGGTTTAGGGTTTAGATTTAGGGTTTAGGGTTTAGGGATTTAG
>CM034151.1:504740156-504767656 GCA_019776745.2 Taxus chinensis
TTAGGGTTTAGTGTTTAGGGTTTAGGTTTTAGGGTTTAAGGTTTAGGGTTTAGGGATTTAGGGTTTAGGGTTTAGGGTTTAGGGTTTAGGGTTTAGGGTTTAGGGTTTTAGGTTTAGGGATGAAGGTTTAGGTTTTATGTGGTTTATGATTAAGTGTTTATTTTTTAGGTTTTTAGGGGGTTTATAGGTTTATGTTTTAGGGTTTAGGGTTTAGAGTTTAATTAGTTTATGGTTTAGGGTTTAGGGTTTAGTGTTTATGGTTTAGGTTTAGGTTTTAGGTATCAGGTTTTAAGGTTTAGGGTTTAGGTCTAGGGTTTCAGTGTTTAGGGTTTAGGTTTTAGGGACTAAGGGTTTAGGATTTAGGGAGTTTAGGGTTTAGGGTTTAAGAGTGTTTTTAGGGTTTAGGGTTTAGAGTTTAAGGTTTAGGGTTTAGAGTTTAGCGTTTAGGGTTTAGGGTTTAGGGTTTAGGGTTTAGGGTTTATGGTTTAAGGGTTTATTGTTTAGGGTTTAGGGTTTAGGATTTAGGTTTTAGGGCTAGTAGGGTTTAGGTTTAGGGTTTATGGTTTAGGGTTTAGGTTTTAGGGTTCAAGGTTCATTTTAGGTTTAGGGTTTAGGGTTTAGGTTTAGGGTTTAGTTTAGGCTTCAGGGTTTAGGTATTTAGGGTTTAGGATTCATGGTTTAGGGTTTATGGTTTAGGGTTTAGTGTTTAGGGTTTAGGGTTTAGGGTTTAGGGTTTAGGGTTTAGGGATTAGGGTTTAGGGTTTAACTAGGTTTAGGGTTTAGGGTTTAGGTTATAGAGTTTAAGGCTTAGGGTTTAGGTTTTAGGTTTTAGGGATCAGGGTTTAGGGTTTATGGTTTAGGGAGTTTAGGGTTTAGTATTTAGGGTTTAGGGTTTATGGCTCAGGGTTTAAGGGGTTTATGATTTAGGGCATTAAAGGTTAGGGTTTAAGGTTTAGGTTTAGGGTTTAGGATTTATGGTTTACTATTCATTGTTTAGAGTTTAAGGTTTAGGGTTTAGTGATTTATGTGTTTAATTTAGGGTTTATGGCTAATGGTTTAGGGTTTAGGTCTTAGGGTTATAGGGTTTAGGGTTTAGGGTTTAGGGTTTAGGGTTAGGGTTTTAGGGTTTATGGTTTGGTGTTTAGGGTTTAAGGTTTAGGGTTTGGGGTTTAAGGTTTAGTGATTAAGGTTTAGGGTTTAAGGGTTTATGATTAGGGGTTTAATTTTTAGGGTTTAGGGTTTAGGGGTTTATGGTTTATAGGCTTTAGGGTTTAGTGCTTTAGGGTTTAGGGTTTAAGTTTTAGGGTTTAGGTTTTAGGGTTTATGGTTTATGGTTTAGAGTTTATGGTTTAGGATTTAAGGTTTAGGGTTTAGGGTTTAGGGTTTAAGGGTTAAGGTTTAGGGATTCAAGGGATTTGGATTTAGGGTTTATTCGGTTTAGGATTTAGTGGTTTAGGGTTTAGGGCATTATGGTTTAGGGTTTAGGGTTTAGGGTTTAGGTTTAGGGGGGGTTTACAATTTATGAGGTTTTTTAGGGTTTAGTGATCATGGTTTAGGGCTTAAGGGTTTAGGGTTTAGTGTCCGTAGGGTTTAGGGTTTAGGGTTTAGAGTTTAGGGTTTAGGGATTACGGTTAAGAGTTTAGGGTTTAGGGGGTTTAGGGTTTAGGGTTTAGGGTTTAGAGTTTAGGGCTTATGGTTTAGGGTTTTTGGATTAGGGATTAGGGTTTAGGTTATATAGTTTAGGGTTCAAAGTTTAGGTCTTAGGGTTTAGGGTTTAGGTTTTACGGTTTAGGGATTAGGTTTTAGAGTTTTGGGATCAGGGTTTAGGGTTTATGGTTTATGGTTTAGGGCACAAGGTTCAGGTTTTTTGATTTAGGGCTAAACATTTAGGTTTTAGGGCTTAGGGTTTAGGATTTATGGTTTAGGGTTGAGGGTTTAAGATTTAGGATTTTTGGTTTAGGTTTGAGGGTTTAAGATTTAGTATTTATGGTTTAGGGTTTAGGTTTATATTTCAGGGTTTAGGTTTAGGATTTAGGGTTTAGGGATAAAGGTTTGGGGTTTAGGGTTTAGGAATTATGGTTTACGGTTTAGGGTTTATGGTTTTGGGATCAGGGTTTAGTGTTTAGGGTTTACAATTTAGGGGTTAGGGCTAAGGGTTTATTGTTTACAGTTTAGGGTATAGGGCTTACTACTGAGGGTTTATTGTTTAGGGATAGGGTTTTAGGGTTTAAAGTTTGGGGTTTGGGATTTAGGGCTTAGGATTTAGGGGTTATGGCTCAAGTTTTAGGGTTTAGAGTGTATGGTTTAAGGTTTATGGGGTTTATGGTTTAGGGTTTAGGGGTAAGTGTTTAGGGTTTAGGGTTTAGGGATCAAGGTATAGGGTTTAGGATTTAGGGTTTAGGGTTTACGGCTTAGGGTTTAGGGTTTAGGATTAAGGGTTTAGGGGGTTTAGGGTTTAGGTTTTAGTGTTTAGGGATGAAGGTTTAGGGTTTATGACTAAGTGTTTATGTGTTAGTGTTTAGGGGGTTTATAGTTTAGGTTTTAGGGTTTAGGTTTACAGTTTTTAGGGTTAAGGTTTTAGGTTTTAGGGATCAGTGTTTATGCTTTAGGCTTTAGAGTTTAGTGTTTATAGTTTAGGGTTTAGGGATTAGAGCTAGGGGTTCAAGGTTTAGGGTTTATGATTTAGGACTAAGGGTTTAGGATTTAGGGAGTTTAGGGTTTAGTGTTTAATGTTTAGTGTTTAGGTTTTAGGGCTTAGGGATTAGTGTTTAGGGTTTACAGTTAAGGTTTATGGTTTAGGTCTAAGGGTTTATGGTTTATGGTTTATGGTTTAGGGATTATTGTTTAGGCTTTAGGCTTTAGGATTTAGGGTTTAGGGCTAGTGGGTTTAGGTTTAGGGATTATGGTTCAGGGTTTAGGTTTTAGGGTATAGGGCTCAAGGTTTAGGGTTTACGGTTCAGGTTTTAGGGTTTAGGGATCAGGGTTTAGGTTTCAAGGTTTAGGGATCATGGTTTAAGGCTCATGGTTTAGGGTTTAGCATTTAGGGCTAAGGGTTTAGGGTTTAGGGTTTAGGGTTTAGAGTTTAGGGATTAGGGTTTAGGGTTTATGGACTATGGATTAGGGTTTAGGGTTTAGGTTATAGAGTTTAGGGCTTAGGGTTTAGGTTTTAGGTTTTAGGGCTTAAAGTTTAGCGTTTAGGGTTTAGGGTTTAGGGTTTATGGTTTAGATTTTAGGGCTTAAAGTTTAGGGTTTAGGGCTCAGGGTTTAAGGTTAAGGCTTGAGGATTTAGTGCTAAAGGTATAGGGTTTAAGGTTTACATGGTTTAGGGTTTAGGATTTATGGTTTACTATTCAGGGTTTAGAGTTTATGGATTAGGGTTTAGTGTTTATGTGTTACGATTTAGGGGTTATGGCTAATGGTTTATGGTTTACAGTTTGGTGTATAGGGTTTTTGACTTAGGGTTTAGGGTTTATGGTTAGGGTTTTAGGGTTTAAAGTTTTGGCGTTTGGGGTTTATGGCACAAGGTTTAGGTTTTAGGGTTTAGTGTTAAGGATTTAGGGTTTAAGGTTTAGGGGGTTTATGGTTTAGGGTTTAGGGATAGGGGTTTAGGGTTTTAGGTTTTAGTGCTTTAGGGTTTAGTGCTTATGGTTTAGGGTTTAAGTTTTAGGTTTTAGGGATCATGGTATAGGGTATAGGGTTTAGGGTTTGGGTTTTAGTGTCTATGATTTATGATTTAGAGTTTATGGTTTATAATTAAGTGTCTAGGGCTTCAGGGTTTAGGGTTTAACATTAAGGTCTAAGGGATTAGGGATTTGGGTTTAGGGTTTAGGGTTTAGGGATCAAGGTATATGGTTTAGGGTTTACGGCTTAGGGTTTAGGGTTAAGGATTAAGGTTTTATGGCTTAGGTTTAGGGTTTAGGATTTAGTGTTTAGGGTTGAAGGTTTAGGGTTTATGACTAATGGTTTATGTGTTAGAGTTTAGGGGGTTTATGGTTTATGGTTTAGGGTATAGGGTATAGGGTTTATGGTTTTTAGGGTTTAGGTTTTAGGGATCAGGGTTTATGGTTTGGAGCGAGGGTTTATAGTTTAGAGTTTAGAGTTTAGGGTTTAGGGTTTAGAGCTAGAGGTTGAGGGCTTAGGACTTACGGTTTATGGTTTAGGGTTTATGGTTTAAGACTAAGGGTTTAGGGTTTAGGGTTTAGGGTTTAGGGTTTAGGGCTTAGGGCTTAGGGTTTAGGGTTTTAGGATTTTAGGGTTTAGGGTTTAGGGTTTAGGGCTTAGGGTTTAGGGTTTAGGGTTTAGTTTTTTAGAGTTTAGGGTTTAGGGATAAGTCTTTAGGGTTTAGGTTTAGAGATTATGGTTTAGGATTTAAGCTTTGGGGTTTAGGGTTTAGGGATTAGGGTTAAGTGGTTTAGGTTTTGGGGATTATGTCTCAAGGTTTAGGTTTTAGGGTATAGAGATTAGGGGGTTTACAATTTAGGTTTTTGGGTTTAAGGCTCATGGTTTAGGGTTTAGTGTCCTTGGTTTACGGTTTAGGGTTTAGAGTTTAGGTTTTAGGGCTAAGGGTTGAAGGTTTAGGGTTTAGGGGGTTTAGGATTTAGGGTTTAGGGTTTAGGGTTTAGGGTTTTTGGATTAGGGATTAGGGTTTAGGTTATATAGTTTAGGGTTCAAAAGTTTAGGTCTTAGTGTTTAGGGTTTAGGTTTTATGGTTTAGAGATTAGGTTTTGGAGTTTTGGGATCAAGTTTTAGGGTTTAATGTTTATGGTTTAGGGTACAAGGTTTTGGTTTTTTGATTTAGGCCTTTAGGGCTAAGTCATTTATGGTTTACAGATGAGGGTTTCGGGCTTAGTATTTAGGGTTTAGGGTTTAGGGTTGACAGTTCAGGGTTTCCAGGTTTAGGATTTAGGAATTTGGGAATATTTTAGGGTTTATTGTTAAAGGGATCAGGGTTTAGTGTTTAGGGTTTAAATTTAGGATTTAGGGCTAAGGGTTTATTGTTTACAGTTTAGGGAATTATTGGCTATGTGTTACTGAGGGTTTATGTTTGGGATCAGGGTTGAACCAGCCGGATAGGGTTTAATGTTTAGGGGTTTAGGAACTTAGGGCTTATAGGATTTTAGGGACATAGGGCTTAAGTTTTAGGGTTTAGGTGTTTATGGCCGATATGGGTTTTAGGGTTTAAAGTTTAGGGGTGGGGTTTAGGGCTTAGGGTTTAGGGATCACCGGTCATAAGGTTTAGGAATTTAGGATTTAGGGTTTAAGGTCATATGGGGTTTTACAGGGTTTATGGTTAAGGGTTTAGGGGGTTAAGGGTTTAGGCTTTAGGGTTGAGGGATGAATCGTTTACGGTTTATGCCACTAAGTGGATATAGTCAATTAGGGTTTAGGGTTTATAGTTTTAGGTTTTAGGGGTCAATGGGATAGTGTTACACGTTTATGGCTTAGGGTTAAGGTTTTAAGGTTTACAGCCTCTATTAAGGTTTAGAGGAGAGATTTACGTGGATTTAGAGTTTAGTGTTTGGGGTTTAGGGTTAAGGGTTTAGGGTTTTTTGTTTAGGTTTTAGGGTTTAGGGTTTAGGGTTTGGAGTTTATGGTTTATGTTTACTGTTTAGGGTTTGGATTTTCCATTAGGGTTTTAGAGTTAAGGCTTAGGGTTTAGGGTTTAGGGTTTAGGGTTTAGCGATTATTGTTTAGGCTTTAGGGTTTTGGGTTTAGGATTTAGGGATAGTGGATTTAGATTTAGGGATTATGGTTTAGGGTTTAGGTTTTATGGTATAGGGCTAAAGTGACCTTTAAGGTTTACCTGTTCAGGTTATTTAGGGTTTAGGGTTCTGCAAGGGTTTAGGATTTCAAGGTTTTAGGGATCGTTTATGGTTAAGGCTCATGGTTTGGGGTTTAGGCAAAGGGCAATGGTTTAGGGTTTAGGATATAGGGTTTATGAGTTTAGGGCTTAGGTTTTAGGGTTTATGGATATGGAGGGTTTATGGGTTTACGTTTTTTTAGGGCTTAGGATTTAGGTAAGTTTTTAGGATTTAGGGCTCAATAGGGGGTTTAGGGTTTAGGGTTTAGGTTTAAAAAAAAAGTTTAGGGTTTAGGGTTTATGTTTTCCAGGGGTTAGGATTTTGGGTTTAGGGTTGGGGTTTAGGGCTTAGGGTTTAGTGATTATGGTTTAGTGTTTAGGGCTAAGGGTTTATGGTTTATGGTTTAGGGCTTAGGTTCTATGGTTTAAGGTTTAGAGATTTATGGTTTACTAGTTCAAGGTTTAGAGCTTATGGTCATTAGGGTTTAGCGTTTATGTTTTATGGTTTAGGGGTTCAGGGTTTGCAGGTAATTAGGGTTTATGGTTCTAGTATGTTCATTTGTAGGTTTGGTTTTGGGTTTGGAGTTTATGGGTTTATCTGTTAAGAAATTTATGGTTTGGGGTTTTTTGTTTAGGTGTTTAGGCACAAGTTTTAGGGTTTAGGGTTTTGGGTCAAGGATTTAGGGTTTAAGGTTTAGGGGGGTTTATGTTAGGTCTTTAGGGACCTCTGGTGTTTATGATTTTAGGTTTAGGCTTTTAGTGCTTATAAGGTTTAGGGATTATGGATTATAGGGTTTAAGGTTTTGGCATGTTTAGGTTTAGGGATCAAGGTTTAGAGTTTATTGCAGGGTTTTGGAATCAAGGGATTAGGTGTTTTGGTCTTTAGGTTAAGGTTTAGGGATTAAGGGTTTAGAGTTTATGGTTTATGGAAAAAGGCTTCTCTAGTTTATGATTCAGGGTTTAGGGTTTAACAAGTTAAGGGCTCAAGGGATTAGGGTTTAGGGTTTAGGGCAATCACTGGGTATATGGTTTAGGGTTACCTAGTTAAGGACTTAGGGGGTTTAGGGGTTAGGGTTTATGGTTTTAGTAATTAGGAACTTGAAGGTTTAGGGTTTAGACTAAGTTTATGTGCTTATGAGTTTAGGGTTTTTTGGGATTAGGGTTTAGGGTTAGGGTTTATGGTTTTTAGGGTTTAGAGTTTTAGGGCTCAGGGTTTTAGGTCTTAAGGGTTTATAGTTTAGGTTTTATAATGTTTAGGGTTTAGGGTTTAGAGATTTTGGGATTCAAGGTTTAAGGTTTAAGGTTTATGGTTTAGGGTTTAGGGTTTAGGGTTAAGTTTAGAGCTTTAGGGGGTTTAAGTTTATTTTTATATTTTAGGGATCAGGGTTTACGGTTTAGGGCTCAGGTTTGAGGGTTTATAGGGTTTAGGGGTTAGGGTTTTAGGGTTAGGGTTTAATTTTTATCAGTTTAGGGTTTAGGGTTTAGGGAATAATGTTTAGGGTTTAGGGTTTAGGTTTTATGGTTTATTATTTAGGGTTTAGAGTTTAGGTATTTAGGATTTAGGTTTAGGATTTATAGCTTTAGGGTTTAGGGCTAAGGGTTTATTTGGTTTAGGGGTTTAGGGTTTTAGGGTTTAGGTTTTAGGGTTTTACAGTTTAGGGTTTGGGGTTTAGTGATTTAGGGGTTAGGGTTTGGGGGTTATGGTTTAACAGTTTTATGGTTTAGGGATTAGTGTCTATAGCTTTAGGGTTTAGTGTTTAGAGTATAGGGTTTTAACAGAAGGGTTTAGTGTTTAGGGTTTATGGTTTAGCGTTTAGGGCTTAGGGGGTTTAGGGTTTTTAGGGTTAAGGGTTTAGGTTTTAAGGGTTTAGGGTTTATAGTTTAGGCTTAAAAAGTTTAGCTATTTAGTTTAGGGTTTAGGGATTAGGTTTTAGGGTTTTTCAGGGTTTAGGGTTTATGATTTACGATTTAAGGGTTTAGGATTTAGGGGTTTAGGGTTTAGCAGTTTAGGGTTTAGGGCTAGGGTTTAGGGGATTAATGGATTTAGAAGTTTAGGGTTTAAGTTTAAGTATTTAGGGTTTAGGGTTTATTTTTTAGGGATTAGGATTTATGGCTTTATGGCTCAAGGTTTAGGGTTTAGGGTATAGGGTTTAGGTTTATGGGGTTTACAGTGTTTAGGTTTTAGGGTTTAAGGCTCAAGGGTTTAGGGTTTAGTGTTTAGGGTTTAAGGTTTAGGGGTTTAGGGTTTAGGTTTTAGGGTTTAGGGTTTAAGGTTTAGGGTTTAGGGGGTTTAGGGTTTAGGGTTTAGGGCTTAGGGTTTAGGGTTTATGTAAGTCTTTAGTTAGTGTTTAGGGGGTTTAGGGTTTATTGTTTTAGTGTTTATGTTTTTAGGGTTAAAGTTTAGGGTTTTAGGTTTAGGTGTTTAGAAAATGTTTAGGGTTTAGTTTAATTTTTAGGCAGTTTAGGGTTTAGGGATTAGGCTAGGGGTTCAAGGTGTTGGCTTTATTGATTTTGGACTCAAGGTTTAGGGATTTAGGGATTTAGGGTTTAGTGTCTAATGTATAGGGTTTAGGGTTTACAGGTTTAGGGTTCAGGGTTTATGGTTTAGAGTTAGGGTTTAGGGTTTATGGGTTTAGGGATTTAGAAGTTTATTGGTTAAGTGTTGCTCAGGATGTTTGGTTACAGGTTTACCTGGTTTAGCCGGATTTCGGCCGAAATAGGGCACTTTTTGATTGGGACATTTGGGCCTCAAAGGCGTGAAGGGGTTTAGGGTCGAAAAGATTTAGGGGTTTAGGGCAGTTTAAGGTTTAGGTGGGACAGGGTTTAGGCCAAAAATACCCGAACCGGTTTACCGACCAAAATGAGCATTTAGGGATTAAGGTTTAGGGTTAGGTTTTAGGAAAAATTTAGGGTTTACGGTTTTAGGGGTTTAGGGTTTTAGGACCAATTAGAAGTTTACGTGTTTACGGGAAGGGTCAAATAGTCAAGGGGCGGTTTTCGGGTTTACCGATCCGAACCAATGGTTTAGGGTTTAGCTAGGGGTTTAAGGAAAGTTTAGACAGCCCGGAAAGGTATGGTTTAGAGATAATTAGGGTGACCTATCAGGTTTACGTGTTGTTAGAGTTTATGGTTTAAATATTTCGAAATCTGTCTAGGGCTCAGGGTTTAGTGGTTTAAATCTTAGAGGCCATATCTTTTGATCCAGGGCTTGGATTTCCACGTTCTTTATATCAACGGAAATCTGTTGAGATGCTCTACATGATTCTAGGGTTCAATCTTGAGTTTTGGTGTAGTCTGAAGAGAGTTTATGGATTAGGAGTTTAACGGATCTAGACGTGTGGTAATGGCCAGAAGCGACCTTTCAACAACCTGTTTTAATGCTAATGGGTCACATTCTGTCTTCTGTTTACGGCTTAGAAGTTGACATGGTTTAGGTGCCAAATTAATACAAATCGGTTGCATTCTCCTCCAAAATCACTCAAAGTGATAGGGTTTATGGGTTGGTAAGATCCTCCATGCTGATTTAATGCATCTGCAGTCAATGAGGTTTAGGGCTTGCATGTTTTCCCACGTTTTAGTGTCCCCTGGGCTCGACCCATGTAATGTAAAAGCCAGATTTGGCTTATTTTAAGGGTTTAAGTTGTTTATTCTATTTTGCTCTACCCTCCCTTCTTTTCTTCTCTAGGGTTGAAAATGGAGTTCGAACCTCCTCCCTTGCTCTGTAATGGCGTTTTTGCCTTTTACTAATGGAATGATGTTCTGTGCAAACTTCTGGAGCAAGTGTTTAACGTGTTCTGTGATGCATCTGTCCATCCTCTAGGTTTTTGCTTGTTCTCTCCTTGCCTCTCTTCATTTGCAGGTATCTGTGCATGTCTAAATGGTCATTGCAGGTTTGGAGCTGTGGTTCATGGAGTTTTGGGACATTTTCTGGGTGAAATCTATCCTTGGGGCCTGTGATGCATCTGTCCATCCTTCCCATTGCTCACCTCTCTTTGTCCCATGGTTTAGTTTTGATAGATGTTTAATTCTCCTTCTCTGGTGTATTACCGTTTTAGTTTAGGCTTTTGCTAGGGTTTTTTAGGGTTCTCTCTCTCTTTCTGTCTCCTTAGGGCATGGTTTAGGTTTAGGGATTATATTAGGTTGCCTGCACTGGAATAGCTTGTGGCAGGTAGTTTAGGAGCAGGAACCAACCTTCTCTAGAGGTTTAGGGTCTCTCGGTTTCACAAGTCCCACACTTGGTTTAGAGGTTTCCATGTTGTGCAATCACACTGGATGCCTGAACATCAACCTAGAAGCCTGATGTGTGTCCAGGGGTGCTGTGATTTTGCACTAACAGGTTTAGAGTTTATGGCTTATGGTTTAGGGTTTTTAGATTAGGGATTAGGGTTTAGGTTATATAGTTTAGGGCTCAAATTTTAGGTCTTAGGGTTTAGGGCTTAGGTTTTATAATTTAGGGATTAGGTTTTAGAGTTTTGGGATCAGGGTTTAGGGTTTAAGGTTTATGGATTAGTGCACAAGGTTTAGGGTTTTTGATTTAGGGCTAAGAATTTTTTTTTTAGGGCTTAGGGTTTAGGATTTACGGTTTAGGGTTGAGGGTTTATGATTTAGTATTTAGGGTTTAGGGTTTAGGGTTTAGGGTTACAGTTTAGGGTTTATGTTTAGGACTAAATGTTTGGGGTTTAGGGTTTAGGAATTATGGTTTATGATTTAGGGTTTATGGTTTTGGTATTAGGGTTTAGTGTTTCGGTTTTATAGTTTAGGGGTTAGGGCTAAGGGTTTATTTTTTACAGTTTAGGGTATAGGGCTTACTACTGAGGGCTTATTGTTTAGGGATAGGGTTTTAGGGTTTAATGTTTGGGGTTTGTGATTTAGGGCTTAGGATTTAGGGGTTATGGCTCAAGTTTTATGTTTAGGGATGAAGTTTTAGGGTTTATGACTAAGTGTTTATGTGTTAGTGTTTAGGGGGTTTATAGTTTAGGTTTCAGGGATTAGGGTTTACGGTTTTTAGGGTTAAGGTTTTAGGTTTTAGGGATAAATGTTTATACTTTAGGCTTTAGAGTTTTGTTTTTATAGTTTCGGATTTAGGGATTAGTTCTAGGGGTTCAGGGTTTAGGGTTTATGATTTAGGACTAAGGGTTTAGGATTTAGGGAGTTTAGGGTTTAGTGTTTAATGTTTAGTGTTTAGGGTTTAGGGCTTAGGGATTAGTGTTTAGGGTTTAGAGTTAAGGTTTAGCGTTTAGGGTTTATTTTTTAGGGATTATTGTTTAGGCTTTAGGCTTTAGGATTTAGGGTTTAGGGCTAGTGGGTTTAGGTTTAGGGATTATGGTTCAGTGTTTAGGTTTTAGGGTATAGGGCTCAAGGTTTAGGGTTTACAGTTCACATTTTAGGGTTTAGGGATCAGGGTTTAGGTTTCAAGGTTTAGGGATCATGGTTTAAGGCTCATGGTTTAGGGTTTAGTGTTTAGGGCTAAGGGTTTAGGGTTTAGAGTCTAGAGTTTAGGGCTTAGGGTTTAGGTTTTATGTTTTAGGGCTTAAAGTTTAGGGTTTATGGTTTATGGTTTATGGAGTTTAGGGTTCAGTATTTAGCATTTAGGGTTTACGGCTTAGGGTTTAAGGTTGAGGCTTGAGGATTTAGTGCTAAAGGTATAGGGTTTAAGGTTTACAGGGTTTTGGGTTCAGGATTTATGGTTTACTATTCATGGTTTAGGGTTTATGGATTAGGGTTTAGTGTTTATGTGTTACGGTTTAGGTGTTATGGTTAATGGTTTATGGTTTACATTTCGGTGTATAGGGTTTTTGACTTAGGGTTTAGGGTTTATGGTTAGGGTTTTAGGGTTTAAAGTTTGGCATTTGGGGTTTATGGCACAAGGTTTAGGTTTTAGGGTTTAGTGTTAAGGATTTAGGGTTTAAGGTTTAGGGTGTTTAGGGTTTAGGGTTTATGGATAGGGGTTTAGGGTTTTAGGCTTTAGGGTTTAGTGTTTATGGTTTAGGGTTAAAGTTTTGGGTTTTAGGGATCATGGTATAAGGTTTAGGGTTTAGGGGGTTTAAGGTTTAGGGGTTAGGTTTTGGGTTTTAGTGTCTATGATTTATGATTTAGAGTTTATGGTTTACAATTAAGTGTCTAGGGCTCAGGGTTTAGGGTTTAACATTAAGGTCTAAGGGATTAGGGATTTGGGTTTAGGGTTTAGGGTTTAGGGATCAAGGTATATGGTTTAGGGTTTACGGCTTAGGGTTTAGGGTTAAGGATTAAGGGTTTATGGCTTAGGATGTTTAGGGTTTAGGGTTTAGGTTTTAGTTTTTAGGGTTTAAGGTTTAGAGTTTATCACTAATGGTTTATGTGTTAGAGTTTAGGGGGTTTATGGTTTATGGTTTAGGGTATAGGGTATAGGGTTTATGGTTTTTAAGGTTTAGGTTTTAGGGATCAGGGTTTATGGTTTAGTGTTTAGAGTTTAGGGTTTATGGTTTAGAGCTAGATGTTTAGGGCTTAGAGCTTAGGGCTTAGGGATTAGGGTTTAGGGTTTAGAGCTATAGGTTTAGGGCTTAGGGTTTAGGGTTTAGGGATTTTAGGGTTTAGGTTTTAATTTTTAGGGTTTAGGGTTAAGGGTTTAGAGTTTATGGTTTAGGGATAAGTATTTAAGGTTTAGGGTTTAGAGATTATGGTTTAGGATTTAAGCTTTAGGGTTTAGGGTCTAGGGTTTAGGGGAAGTGGTTTAGGTTTTGGGGATTATGGCTCAGGGTTTAGGGTTTAGGGTATAGACATCAGGGGGGTTTACAATTTAGGTTTTTTGGTTTAGGGATCATGCTTTAGTTCTCATGGTTTAGGGTTTAGTTTCCTTTGTTTAGGGTTTAGGGTTTACAGTTTAGGGTTTAGGGCTAAGGGTTTAAGGTTTAGGGTTTAGGGGGTTTATGATTTAGGGTTTAGGGTTTAGGGTTTAGAGTTTAGGGCTTATGGTTTAGGGTTTTTGGATTAGGGATTAGGGTTTAGGTTATATAGTTTAGGTCTCAAATTTTAGGTCTTAGGGTTTAGGGTTTAGGTTTTACGGTTTAGGGATTAGATTTTAGAGTTTTGGGATCAGTGTTTAGGGTTTAAGGTTTATGGTTTATGGCACAAGTTTTAGGTTTTTTTATTTAGGCCTAAGCATTTAGGTTTTAAGGCTTAGGGTTTACGACTTACGGTTTAGGGTTGAGGGTTTAAGATTTAGTATTTAGGGTTTAGGCTTTAGGGTTACATTTCAGGGTTTAGGTTTAGGATTTAGGATTTAGGGATAAAGGTTTGGGGTTTAGGGTTTAGGAATTATGGTTTAAAGTTTAGGGTTTATGGTTTTGGGATCAGGGTTTAGTGTTTACGGTTTACAATTTAGGGGTTATTGCTAAGGGTTTTTTGTTTACAATTTAGGGTATAGGGTTTACTACTGAGGGTTTATTGTTTAGGGATAGGGTTTGAGGGTTTAAAGTTTGGGGTTTGGGATTTAGGGATTAGGATTTAGGGGTTATGGCTCAAGTTTTAGGGTTTAGGGTTTAGGGTTTAAGGTTATGGGGTTTATGGTTTATGGTTTAGGGTTTAGGGGTAAGTTTTTAGGGTGTAGGGTTTAGGGATCAAGGTATAGGGTTTAGGATTTAGGGTTTAGGGTTCATGGCTCAGGGTTTAGGGTTTAAGATTTAGGGTTTAGGGGTTTTAGGGTTTAGGTTTTAGTGTTTAGGGATGAAGATTTAGGGTTTATGACTAAGTGTTTATGTGTTAGTGTTTAGGGGGTTTATAGTTTAGGTTTTAGGGTTTAGGGTTTACAGGTTTTAGGTTTTAGGGATTAGTGTTTATGCTTTAGGCTTTAGAGTTTAGTGTTTATAGTTTTTGGTTTAGGGATTAGAGCTAGGGGTTTAGGGTTTCAGGTTTATGGTTTAGGACTAAGGGTTTAGGATTTAGGGAGTTTAGGGTTTAGGGTTTAATTTATATTGTTTAGGGTTTAGGGCTTAGGGATTAGTGTTTAGGGTTTAGGGTTTAGGGATTATTGTTTAGGCTTTAGGGTTTATGGTTTAGGATTTAGGGCTAGTGGGTTTAGGTTTAGGGATTATGGTTTAGGGTTTTGGTTTTAGGGTATAGGGCTTAAGGTTTAGGTTTTATGGTTCAGGTTTTAGGGTTTAGGGATCAGGGTTTAGGTTTTAAGGTTTAGGGATCATATTTTAAGGCTCATGGTTTAGGGTTTAGCATTTAGGGCTAAGGGTTTAGGGTTTAGGGTTTAGGGATTAGAGTTTAGGGATTAGGGTTTAGGGTTTATGGACTATGGATTAGGGTTTAGGGTTTAGGTTATAGAGTTTAGGGCTTAGGATTTAGTTTTTAGGTTTTAGGGATCAAAGTTTAGGGTTTAGGGTTTAGGTTTTAGGGTTTATGGATCAGGGTTTAGGGTTTATGGTTTAGGGAGTGTAGGGGTCAATATTTAGGGTTTAGGGTTTACGGATCAGGGTTTAAGGTTAAGGCTTGAGGATTTAGTTCTAAAGGCATAGGGTTTAAGGTTTACATGGTTTAGGATTTATGGTTTACTATTCAGGGTTTAGGGTTTAGTGTTTATGTGTTACGGTTTAGGGGTTATGGCTAATGGTTTATGGTTTAAAGTTATGTGTATATGGTTTTTGACTTAGGGTTTAGGGTTTAAAGTTTTTCGTTTGGGGTTTATGGCACAAGGTTTAGGGTTTAGGGTTAAGGATTTAAGGTTTAGGGGGTTTATGGTTTAGGGTTTAGGGATAGGGGTTTATGATTTTAGGCTTTAGGGTTTAGTGCTTATGGTTTAGGGATTATGGTTTAGGGTTTAAGTTTTAGGTTTTAGGTTTTCATGGTATAGGGTTTAGGGTTTAGGGTGTTTAAGCTTTAGGAGTTAGGTTTTTGGTTTTAGTGTTTATGATTTATGATTTAGAGTCTATGGTTTAAAATTAAGTGTCTAGGGCTCAGGGTTTAGGGTTTAACATTAAGGTTTAAGGGATTAGGGATTTGTGTTTAGGGTTTAGGGTTTAGGGATCAAGGTATATGGTTTAGGTTTTATGGATTAGGGTTAGGGTTAAGGATTAACGATTTATGGCTTAGGGGGTTTAGTGTTTAGGGTTTAGGTTTTAGTTTTTAGGGTTGAAGGTTTAGGTTTTATGACTAATGGTTTATGTGTTAGAGTTTAGGAGGTTTATGGTTTATGGTTTAGGGTATAAGGTATAGGGTTTAATGTTTTTAGGGTTTAGGTTTTAGGGATCAGGGTTTAGGGTTTATAGTTTAGTGTTTAGAGTTTAGGGTTTACTTTTTAGAGCTAGAGGTTTAGGGCTTAGGGCTTAGGGTTTAGGGTTTAAGGTTTAGAGCTATAGGTTTAAGGTTTATGGCTTAGGGTTTAGGGTTTAGGGTTTATGGTTTAGGACTTAGGGTTTAGGGTTTAGGGATTTTAGGGTTTAGGGTTTAATTTTTAGGGTTTAGGGTTTAGGGCTTAGGGTTTTGGGTTAAGGGTTTAGAGTTTAGGGTTAAGGTTTTATGGAAAAGTCTTTAGGGTTTAGGGTTTAGGGTTTAGAGATTATGGTTTAGGATTTAAGCTTTAGGGTTAAGGGTTTAGGGTTTAGTGTTAGTGGTTTAGGGTTTGGGGATTATGGCTCAGGGTTTAGGGTTTAGGGTATAGAGATCAGGGGGGTTTACGATTTAGGTTTTAGGGTTTAAGGATCATGGTTTAGGGCTCAGGGTTTAGGGTCTAGTGTCTTGGGTTTAGGGTTTAGGGTTTACAGTTTAGGGTTTTGGGCTAAGGGTTTAAGGTTTATTGTTTAGGGGGTTTAGGGTTTAGGGCTTATGGTTTAGGGTTTTTAGATTAGGGATTAGGGTTTAGGTTATATAGTTTAGGGCTTAAAGTTTAGGTCTAGGGTTTAGGGTTTAGGTTTTAGGGATTAGGGATTAGGTTTCAGGGTTTTGGGATCAGGGTTTAGGGTTTAAGGTTTATGGTTTAGGGCACAAGGTTTAGGTTTTTTTATTTAGGGCTAAGCATTTAGGTTTTAGGGCTTAGGGTTTATTATTTCCAGTTTAGGGTTGAGGGTTTAAGATTTAGTATTTAGGGTTTAGGGTTTAGGGTTTAGGGTTACAGTTCAAGGTTTAGGTTTAGAATTTAGGATTTAGGATTTAGGGCTAAAGGTTTGGGGTTTAGGGTTTAGGAATTATGTTTTATGGTTTAGGGTTTAGGGTTTTGGGATCAGGGTTTAGTGTTTAGGGTTTACAGTTTAGGGGTTAGGGCTAAGGGTTTAGAGTTTACATTTTAGGGTACACAGCTTACTGAGGGTTTATTGTTTAGGGATAGGGTTTAAGGGTTTAAAGTTTGGGGTTTGGGCTTTAGGGCTTAGGATTTAGGGGTTATGGTTCATGGTTTACGGTTTAGGGTTTAGGGTTTAGGATTTAGGGTTTAAGGTTGATGGGGTTTACGGTTTAGTGTTTAGGGTTTAAGGGTAAGGGTTTAGGCTTTAGGGTTGAGGGTTTAATATTTAGAGTTTAGGGATTAGGAATTAGGGTTTAGGTTTTAAGTTTTAGGTTTTAGGGATCATGGTATAGGGTTTAGGGTTTATGGCTTAGGGTTTAGGTTTTAAGGTTAACTGTTTAGGGTTTAAGGGGTTTACGTTTTATTGTTTAGTGTTTAGGGTTTATGGTTTAGGGTTTGTTGTTTAGATTTTAGGGTTTAGGGTTTGGATTTTGTGGTTTATTGTTTATGGTTTAGTATTTAGGGTTTATTGTTTTAGACTCAAGGTTTAGGGTTTAGAATTTAGGGCTCTAATATTTAGGCTTTAGGGTTTAAGGTCTAGGGTCTAGGGTTTTTGGATTAGGATTTAGGATTAAGGGTTTTGGGTTTAGGGATTTAGGTTTGAGGGTTTAGGGTTTATGGCTTAGGGTTTAGGGATTAAGGTTTAAGATTGAGGGCTAAGGGTTTAGGGTTTAGGGTTTAGGGTTTAGGGCTCAGGTTTTATGGTTTAATGTTTAGAGTTTATGGTTTATAGTTTAGGGTTTAAGGCTAAGGGTTTATGGTTTAGGTTTTAGGTTTTAGGGTTTAGGGTTTAGGGTTTAGTGTTTAGGGTTTAGGGTTTAGGGTTTCAGGCTAAGGGTTTAGGGTTTAGTGTTTAGGGGGTTTATGGTTTAGGCTCAGGGTTTAGGGATTATTGTTTAGGGTTTAGAGTAGAGGGTTTAGGGTTTAGGGCTCAAGGTTTTAGGGTTTATAGTTTATTGTTTAGTCTTTAGGATTTATAGATTAGGGTTTAAGGTTTAGGGTGAGTGGTTTAATGTTTAGGGTTTTGGGTTTATGGCTCATGTTTTAAGACCTTATGTTTAGGGTTTAGGGTTTATGGTGTAGGGTTTAGGTTTTAAGGTTTAGTGATCATGATTTACGGTTTAGGGTTTTTGTTTTAGTGTTTAGGTTTCAGGGTTTAGGGTTTATGGTTTAAGAATTAGGGATTTGTTTTTAGGGTTCAGGGTTTAGGGCTCATTGTTTATTATTTAGGGTTTAAGGTTTAGGGAAAAGGGTTTAAAGTTTAGGTTTTAGGGCTAAGGCTTTACAGTTTAGGATTTAGAGTTTAGGATTTAGGGTTTAAGGTTTAACAGATTCAATTTTAGGGTTTAAGGCAGGGTTCATTTTAAGACACCCCTATAAAATTGAAGGTGGAAAATACCTGGTGAATATCCCCGTAACCAGTTTCGACGAAAGGTGAATTTGATAGTATTCAAAAACAAAATTTTCACCTGGTTTTTTAAGGCTAAATCAGTGACGTGCGACAACAGTAATCCGTAATGACGCACGCCACTGGCGCGACAATAGCTCCTAATGACGCGTGACACTAGAGCGACACTAGATCGTAATGACGCGTGTCAGTTGAATCTATTGATGCGTGACACTGTTATCTATTGACGCGCGACACAGTCACAAAATGACGTGCGACATTGTCCGCTATTGACGCATGACATTGTCCTCTATTGACGCGCGACATTGTCCTCTATTGACGCACGACATTATCCTCAATTGACGCGTGACATTGTCCTCTATTGATGCGCGACACTGCAAACAAATGACACGCGACATTGTCCTCAATTGACGAGTGACATTGTCCTCAATTGACGCGTGACATTGACCTCTATTGACGCGTGAAACTGTAAACAAATGACGCGCGACACTGTTTTCTATTAACGCGCGACACTGTAATCAAATGACGCGCGACACTATAAATAAATGACGCACGACACTATAAACAAATGACACGCGATAGAGCCTTCTATTGACGCACGACACTGCTTCCTATTGACGCGCGTCATTAGAAGCAAATGACGCACGTCAATAGGGGACAATGACGCCCATTTTTAGGTTATAAATACCCTTATGCCGCTCATTTTCTCGTTTACGTTTTCCCGTTCTTGAATTTTTGCAGGTCTAAATCTTTGAGAAAGATGCATTTACAGCTATAATGTCGACTTCACATGCTTCCCAATTGCAAGTTCAGCAAGAAAATGAAGAGAATCCAAGTCAATCGATTTCTAAGATAACCTACAGGAATCCCTTATGCCCTCACATCCATACGGCTTTAAGGATGTCTCCAGAATATCAAGCTATAATAGAAGAGTGTGGATTTACAGGGCTCGTTAATATGCCCCATTTCGAAATAGATCCAGATATTTTGAATTACCTTCTGTCATGCTACAATTCAGAGGATGGTATATTTTATGTGACTCTGAGTGATGGCCAAATGTTCCAATTCACTATTGAACCGAATGACATACATCAGTTTACGGGCCTTCCTATCAGAAATTTACCAGCTGTTACAACCAAGGCAACACTCATGGAAGAAAACAAGAAATTTCTCGAATCAAAGTATGGTTTCCATGTTGATTGTAAGTATAATTCGTTTTAATTCAAAAAAATTATTCTGTTTTTTATTCTGATATAATTTGCTGTTATAAATTGATAGTAATTTTCACTGTTTCACATTTGCAGCCCATGTTAATAAATCCAGGTGTGGTGTAGATACACAATCAATTGCACACCACTTTCTTGCTGCACTTATTGCATTTTTTCAAGCCAGAATTGTTATGCAGGGTCGCCAAACAGATATACCAAATTGGGCCATTGCATACATTTGTGCCACTATCTCAAAACAAAAATTCGATTGGTGCACATTTCTATCCAAAAAAATAAGAGCTGACATATCAAATTCGAAAATCTCAGAAAAACCTTTCATTTACTCAACAAACTATCTCCTCGGCTTCTACTATGAGGCACTTTTAAATTTAAAAGCTAAAGAAATTCCTACTTTCTCTGATGAGGCTTTGATGAAATTCTCAATTCCATTTGCAGAACAACAGGTATAAACTATTTAGTTTGTAATTGTATTACAATTTTCTTCATTACAGTGCACAGTTATTAAAACTTAAATTTTAATGTTTTGCAGAGAAGATATCTTGAAGCGATTCCCAAAAAAAAAAAAAGATGTCAAGAGGAAGAGGCCAACTACACGCGGAGGCTTCGGGGGACTCCCAATCTGAAATGGAAGCTCACTCCTCTCCAGACCCTCAACAGTTTGAACTCGTTAAATGCCAGAGAAGTAATACATTCTCGTATATTAATTACAAATTCCAAAGTTGCGGATTTATTTTTCAATTTAAATTTTAGCAAAATGAATTGACAACATTTAATATTGATGAATAGCAGGGACTATGGAATCTTCTTCCCTAACTCACTCCGTATAGTCACATGCATTGATATCTTCTGAACAGCCACTGAGTACAACTCCTACAAGGCCACCTGTAGCACCGAAAAAAACAACCCCTCGACAACAAGGTACAACTTTTCTATAGAACGTTTAATTTCGTAGTTTTGACTTTATGAATTGTTTTAATATTTTTCATTTTTTCTTGTACTTTTCAGCACATGTCAGTCATGATCAAGCCATGGCACTGACACCCACTCAACCATTAATTTTTAAAATGCCAACCAGAGGAACAGTGAAAAAGACCATTGGTAAGCGCATGCCTTTTGCTCCGGCCCCTAGTGGGACACTAAACCTTGACTCCTCATTTCAAATTCCAACTCTCTCACTTGGTGGCTTGCCCAGTGCAACGGGCATATCTGTTTTGAACAATATAAATTTAGATGAAGATTATTTGGGCATTGATAGCAATGACCCAACTGGTTTTTTGATACCCGCGAGATGATTCAAGGGAAGCAGGTATACTTCAGTCTTCAAATTTCAATTTTAATATGCTTTACAATTTTTAATTACATTCTGATTTATCTAAATCTAAATCTTCAGTCTTCAAATTTATTTATCTAAATCTTGATTTATTTTTTCAAAAACAGGATCAGCCCACCCAAAGACAGAAACAAGGAGCAGTTGATCTTGGTCATGGTGAAAGCCCCCACACTTCTCCAGCAAGATCGTCTGCATCAGATTCAGATAGTGAAGAGTTTCCACCTTTTCCTTTGGAGAACTTAATTGGTAATGATTGTCAATCCCATGTCAGTGAGTTTATTATTCCTCAAATCCAACAGCTGATAGAATGGGAGAAAAGGGATAAAATTCTTATCAATGAGATTATTAGTCGTTATGAAAATTATTGGCAACGGGATAGTTTATACGCTGAGTCCAGAATCAACCTACGAAGATGGATTCCTTACTTACCCAAGTAAGATGTGGGAATGTCACATTTAATAACGACTATAAAGATGGCATTTTAGATAAGGCACTAAACAAATTGGAAAATATTTGTGCCGAGGCCCAGGCATATTTTAACAAATGGTCAAAGGACAAGGATTTGGTATCAATCGCAAATGTCGAAAGAGATAGAGCGGTTGTAAGTACTATTACATTCTAACAATCATTTTTGTTAATTTGAAATTTTGAATTTACATTAATATTTTGAATTGACGTTACTCTTTTTGTGCAGTTGAAATATGAAAATTTGAAGAGTCAGGCGAAGGTTTTGCAAGTTCACTTGGAAACAGCAGAGAACAGCTTATCCGCAGCAAAAAATTTGAAGCAAAATATTGTTTTGGTTAACAAACAAAACAATACACTAAAGCGGATAATTAAAGAGCATGGTCTCGACCCTGACATCTTGTTCAAATCCAAAGCAGTTGCTGATCCAAATTTGTTTTCGCATGGAGATGCAACAAATCAAGAAGAAAGAATTATAAAAAATCTGGACAGTGCTGCAGAAGATCTTATAAGTTCAGGGGTTATTTCTGGTGTTGGGGAAAGAGGTGCAGTCAGAGTGGAAGAAGCTGTTGGGGAAGAGGGAAGAACAGAATTTTCTAAAGAAAAAGAGGGTTTTCAAAATTAGAAACTTTTATTATTGACTAAACTTTTAATATTGAATTTGAAAACTTCAACTATTGAGTTTTTACTATGCTATTTCAATTTAATTATATGGTGATTAGATGGTGATTATCATGAATTATATGTATGTTTCTTGTTTACTTGCATTGTCATGAATAGTATGTGGACGTAGATGATGAATGATGACAATTGATAATCAGTGATAGATGATGATGAAAGACTATGATCGATTTAATGTGTATAATGTAAAATTTAGTGCCTAAATATCTTGTGGGACTTTAATTATCTTGAAAATTATGTCGTGGGACTTTAATTGTATCTGTGGGGTTATACTGTATGAAAGTAGACTTAAGGTCTATAGTTGGTAAAAGGTAGATAGGTTAAGAATCTGTGTTTTTACTATTGATGTTACCTTGTCATAAGATTTGTGCATAGTAAGGAAGAGTATAACACATTGTTTCTATATGTCATTATGTGGTCTATCATGGTGTTAAGACAAGAATGTATTGCTACTACATGAAGATGTATTGTGTAATAGAGGTTATACTTCTGATTCATGCTCAAAGTTGGGAAAAATGAGTATCTACAAATGTTATAAAGTTGAGAAATCTCATATTGATGTTACTTTGTCATAAGATTTGTTCATAGTAAGGAAGAGTATAACACATTGTTTCTATATGTCATGTGGTCTATCATGGTGTTGAGACAAGAATGTATTGCTACCACAAGAATATGTATTGTGTAATAGAGGTTATACTTCTGATTCATGCTCAAAGTAGGGAAAAATGAGTATCTACAAATGTTATAAAGTTGAGAAATCTCATATTGATGTTACCTTGTCATAAGATTTGTGCATAGTAAGGAAGAGTATAACACATTGTTTCTTAAAGGATTCTTAGAGGTCAATGCAAGGTTTGACAGTGGCTCCAGGAATGCGTTGATTCAAATGCTCATCTATCTTTGCATCATAAGGTTATTGCCTATAAAGGTTGTGAGTTAATGAAAGTGTGAAAGATGATGTGATATGTGTAAGGTAATTGGAAACAGTCTCTTCCAGTACAAGAAGATTCATGGTGTATGGTCAGGTTATCTAAGATGGGCTTTGTAACTTTGTTTGACCTGATGAGTGCAGTGGAAAAGTTTTAAAAAAAAAAAGATCTTAAGAAAACTGATGGAACCAAGAAGGGGAAATTAATTGATGTTCCCAAACTTGATGCAAATCAAGCAGGAGGGAAGAATTCTGATCAATGTACTTTAATATTAACGGAGGGTGACTCAGCCAAGGCTCTTGTGGTTTGAATCAGGGAAATGTGAATATTGAATTTGGTAGTATTGTGACATGTTTCGACATCACTTTCCAATTTAATTTTTTGTTATTTTAGTTATCTTTATCCTATCAGGTGGCAGGAATATCTATTTTTTGGGAAGCTACCACTCACCAACAAATGGAGAATAAAGAGATAGTAAATAGAAAAAAAATCCTTGGTCTACAGGAAGATAAAATATATTAAAAATAAATTAATATAATTCTAAGAAATCAAGAAAGAATCATCACTGGTAAGAAATTAAACATAATTGCAAATATGCTAGGGTTTAGCTTACCTCTTGCGTATTAGATTGCTGTGAAATCATCAAGGGTAACGTGCTAGATCTTTGTTTCACATGACATTGTAGATGGAGGGGTGAGTTGCTTGACATTGTCAGTCCTGAGAAGTGCCAGCAACATCTTTAAATAAAAGTAAATATAAAGAATTAGACTTGTAATGTCTTTAATGATAACAAGAGCTGAAAAAATGTAAGGTAACAAACAATAATATTATGTTGAAGAAGATACCTATTTAAAATTGAAATCATCACCGGTAATGTGCTAGATCTTTGTCTTAAAAAATTCAACACAAAAAATTGATTAGTAGATAGATGGGTGAGTTGCCTGACATTGTCAGTCCCGAGAAGTAACAGCTTCCTCGGACGGATGTCAACCCACGTTTTCAAAAAATAAAAATTTTGTATTTAACTAAATGTAAATACATACACCTGTAACATCTTTAATTATAACCAGAGCTGAAAAAATGAGCAGTAACAAACAATAAGATTAAGGGGAAAAAGATACCTGCTTAAAGTTGAAATCATCACTGCCACTGGTAATGATATAGATCTTTGTTTTAAAAAAATCCAACACGAGAAATGGATTAGTAGATAGATGGGTGAATTGCCTGACATTTTTAGTATATAGACCTGTAACATCTTTAATGATAAAGATAAAAGATAGATAAAGAAGATACCTACTTAAAGTTAAAACAATCCATTATCAATAGCTTCATCAAAGTCGATGTTGTCTTCTGTAGAATGTGACGAAGAGCCAATTACACTCTCAAGGTTGGGAATATTTGTACTTGTAGCTGTATTATTTACATCTCTTTTTTTGCAAAAGGAATTCCAGTGAGCAATTGCTCTGTCAAAAAATGAATAGTAACAAACAATAAGATTAAGGGGAAAAAGATACCTGCTTAAAGTTGAAATCATCACTGCCACTGGTAATGAGCTAGATCTGTGTTTTAAAAAAATCCAACACGAGAAATGGATTAGTAGATAGATGGGTGAATTACCTGACATTTTTAGTATATAGACCTGTAACATCTTTAATGATAAAGATAAAAGATAGATAAAGAAGATACCTACTTAAAGTTGAAACAATCCATTATCAATAGCTTCATCAAAGTCGATGTTGTCTTCTGTAGAATGTGACGAAGAGCCAATTACACTCTCAAGGTTGGGAATATTTGTACTTGTAGCTGTATTATTTACACCTCTTCTTTCGCAAAGGGAATTCCAGTGTGCAATTGCTCTGTCAAACGGAAAGGTTTCGAGGGAGTATCGTGAAACGTAACACCTCATGCAACTTTCCAGATTTTTATCCAACCTGTTTCTCAGTTTTGATTTTATAAATGACAATGCACTGAAAACTCTTTCATCCTCCACAGACCCCAAAATCATTGTCTGGCATAATTCATATAGTCTGAAATACTCACTGATATCTTCTTGTAAGATAGAACTTTGATAGATTCCTCTCCACAGCCTTGTAATAGCACCACTTTTAGAAGGCTGATCTAAATTCTTATATTGGTTCCTCATTGTTGTTGCAAAATTGGTTGACTGAAACTTTAATAAATTGGCATTCAGTATACCTTTGATTTCCGTACCCTTGAGCTCTGACGTCTTTGTAAATTGTTCCATTATTGTACCCATTGATTTATGGAAATGCTTACTGACAAAGTCTGCACGGCCACCTTCTGTATTCCAAAAATTCGGATTCATCACACCCATGGCTTCCAGAATTTTATCTTTACAGAAACGTTCCCTAATTTCTGATGACAAGGTTTCTGAAATTTTTTTAAGCTTTATTCTTGTATCAACTATCACAGACTCAAACAAATTACGTGTCACAGGAACATCTTCTCGTTCCGATCCTGTAATATCTTGACGTCTTTGCAAAATGTGCATTGGTATTTCCCTCCCATTAACAGAGATGCATAGGTGATCGTGGATATTAAATCTCAAAAAGGTGTTAGGATTTTTAAGATCTAATAAATCTCTCCAATTTTCAAAAACAGGTGCATCAAAACTATCCTGGGAACAATACAATATATCAAGACTTTGACATACCATTTTCCTCATCCGTATAAAATCCACAATATAGATCAATCTGCCCTGTGCATGCTTCATCAGTGTATTGATCTCCTTTAACATTGGAAGAATACCAACCAATGTAAGCAAAGTCTCCAAATCAGTTAAGCGGAACAACAGGTCCCTTGCCCTATCAACTTCATGACGGTATTTGTGCATGAAACCAACCAATGAAGGATACTCCTCACGAACTCTGCATGCTGGTTCATACAAAGAGATCCATCTAGTCTCCACATCCTTCAGAAGTTTTTTTCCGTCTGTAATTCCAATTGCAAATTTTTGGAACTCGAGAAAACGCTTTGGGCTGCTTGACATATAGGCATGAAGTTCTCTTATGAGGTCTTCTAATTTAGCAACATTTTCGTGGTTGCTTACCATTTTATACGCTAAATTCATTCTGTGAGCCATACAGTGAATTGGTAGCATATATGGGGCCACTGTTGTTTGTAATCTAACACACAGCCCTGTTCGGTGACCCTGCATGACAGATGCACCATCTGCTCCAACGCATACCAACTTTGTAGCAATTTCATAATCAGTCATACCAGTAACATCTTTCAAATGAGAAACAACTATTTTATATAGGTTTTCAGCATTGCAGTTTTCAACCATTTTCATAACACCCAACAGATGAGGAGTCCTTATATGATTTTCTAAAGTATATATGTGGATACATACCCATGCGGTGTTGTCGACTGCTGTCACTTCATCAATTGAAAGAGAGATAAAGTTTGCTTTTTTTACATTCTCTTTCAAATCTTCCTTCTCTATCATCGAGAGGCATTTTGCCATTTCCCATCCACTACTCTCAGACCAATGAGACTGAGGTACATTCAGCATTCCGTTAAATTGATACAAAACTTTGAAATCAAGGAAATCTGACATCGCCCTTCCTTTTTTAAGTATTTGAAAAAGAGTAGAGAATTGTATGAATTTTGCATGTAGATTTGTTTCTTTCATCTTACCAATATGCGATGTGATTGTTCCTCCCTTTTCCAACAGATGTCTATGTTTTTTCTGCTCTGCCTCATATTCCACTGCGTATCTGACATGCATGCACTCCTTTTCAGTTTTCCACCTATGTGTTTTGATTTTCTGGCCATCCGCACCTGTTACAGTTAAATATTGTTTTCCACAATGTTTTTCTATTGTGTCCAGCTTCAGTTGCATTTTTTGTTGCTTTCCCAATTTCCACGTACATATTGTACATGTACATTCACATGGGATTTCTTCAGAATTAGATGATTGTACAGGTTCAATAAATGGAAATTTAGCTGCCCAATCAAACTTGTATGTCCTGCCAATGGTCCACATATTCTTGTTTGTTTTCAATGCTTTACTTTTTTGAGTAGAATTTTGAGCAATATCGCAATCACCTGGTTTCCTCTTTCTTGGACCAGAGTTTGATATTGATTTCTGTCTTCCATTTTGCTGAGTGTTTGTATCTGTGATATCTAGCTGCACTTCTGGTTGCACCCCAACAGGAACAATATCTTCAAGATCTGGCATATTATCGTAGGTTTCATTTGTTTGACTGTGATACTGTGCAGAATGCATGTCCACCTCAATAATGCCTTCCACACAGTCAGTATTCTGATTCTTTTTGGTGGCATCTATATGATTGGTATTTACATTATCTGTATCCGCAGGGTTTCCAAAATACTTGAAGAGTGATTTCTGAGATTTCTTACTTACTTTTAGGTTATTCGTATTCTTTGAGCTGGCACCTTCCATTATTCTAAAAAGAGTGCTGCGTCAGCAAAAGAACCAAGAAGCGACTTTGTCCAGTCTCTGAGGTCTTGTCGCGTGTGAACTGTCTGATGTCACGCATCAACACTTCCCAAGTCACGCGTCAACACTTCCTCTGTCGCGCGTCAACCCTTCCTCTGTCGCGCGTCACTTCTTAGCCCAAGTCGTGCGTCAGTATAGCTCTTGTCACGCGTCAATACAGCTCTTGTCACGCGTCAGTACAGCTCTTGTCGTGTGTCAATACAGCTCTTGTCGCGCGTCAATATTTCCCTTGTCACGCGTCAACACTGCATTTGTCGCGCGTCAACAATCACAGGATAACAGTAATATGAATCTCTGGTGCTCAAGGGTATGCGAGTTCAAATTTCACAGTATTGGTAATTTGGTAAGCTACTTGAGGTATACTACCCGGCGAATCACATAGGTTTTTATAGGAGATGTTTTCAAATGAAGGCGAAGCCGACCCCCCAAAAAAATATACTTTATATTTTAGGCGAACAGGACACCGACCCACTCCGAATAATTCACCTTTTCAAATTTTCCTAAAATGAAATTTTCGCCATATTACGAATATTCACCGCTAAAATTATCCCTAGTTTAAGGTTTAGGGTTTAGGGATTAGGGCTTAGGGTTTATTGTTTAGGGCTCATAATTTAGGATTTAGGGTTTAGGGTTTATGGATCATAGTTTAGGGTTTAGAGTTTGTCATTTATGGTTAAGGGTTTTAGGATAAGGGTTTAGTGTATAGGGTTTAGGGGGTTTATAGTTTAGCGTTTAGGGTTTAAGGTTTAGTGTTTATCATTTAGGGTTTAGGGTATAAGAGTTAGGGTTTAGGGTTTAGTGCTCATGATTAAGGTTCAAGGTTTAGGGTTTACAGTTTAGGGTTTAGAGATTAGTGTTTAGGGTTTAGATTATAGGGTTTAAGGTTTAGGGCTCATGGTTTAGGGTTTAGGGGG